>JAPHDB010000456.1:0-22943 GCA_030772735.1 Fusarium sp. MBC 181 | reverse complement strand
ACGTTGCCCGTGGTTGATCTTTCGTCGAACTGGTAGTTACGCAGCTGGTTTTTATCGAGTACAATAGTAGGGGTTGAAGTTGACAGTCCTGGGACAAACCTGAAATCAATAGACATGTTTTGAATGACATGCTAAATCAAGGGCCATGGTCCATTATCTACGTCAAAGGGACGACATACGTTATTTGTTAAGTGAGGAGAAACAAATCTCTCTAGATAGTAAAGTAAATACCATCTTAGAGGAAGACTGCTAATTAACGGACGAGATAAAAATACAAGCTAGCAACTCGTTTATAGCATTTGATTATTCACATCTTATGTCTCAAAACAGATATGATATATAAACCGCTCCATCGTCATAACTTTTGAACGAAACATCTGAGAGAGTGTGTTAATAGATGATGTTCCGGACATTTCGCGGTAAGGGACCATAGAAAGGCCTCATTGCCAGAGTCGCCTCTATTCCAGTCCACTTCGCGATGTCTCCATGTCTAAGTACAGAGTTGAGTAAATTAGGCATTGCACTGCTTCGTAGAGAGAATCCTGTGTAAGAGCCAGCACATTAATATCGGGACTGCGGACCAATAAAGCTTGTCGCGTTGAAGTACATCCATGTTAGCAAGAATAGGTAGCAAGCACAACAAAGACGATCAAGTTTCGAGACGCTGGCGGCTCTATGTAGGAGACATGGCGAGCAACGGATCTTAAGTTTAGTAGAAGTTATCACGGCTGATATGCGAGCGATAAATGACTATGTGGATTGGTGGTTTGTTCTGGATCCAGTTGCATACACGGTGATATTAGTTGGTAAAGTGAGCGATGGACTGGATTTCGATATTTCAGATTTCTTCATCGTCTGAGCAGAACACGACAGGGGCACTGTGAAAGGTAGCGAAGGCAGTATGCTTTCGTTGGCAGGGCGTGACCTGATTCTTGAGATGCTAAGTTCTTACCCGAAGTGATAGAGATGGGGGTTTTGAACATGCTTTTGCCTGTCACCAATGCCTTATAGCAAAGGTTTGTGAAGGCTCCATTCGAGATCTAATTTCGAGATGCCAATTTGTAAACACTCTGTAATCCTCATGGTGAGGAATGATTCACTATTAGCGGAAGGCACATGGACACTGCTGCAGCAGGATCAAATGATTTAACATTGTCGCTCGAATTGGTAATGCCCTCCTAGCCAGACACGATGTCAGAGATGCAAATTCGCAGATAGTGGTAGCAAAGATGAAAGAAGAATGATGAAAAAAAGTGGTGCATCTCGAGGCCGCTGCATCGTCGGATATTTCTTTTATAGTGGAAAACGTCGAAGTGGCCGCCAAATAGGTAAACACTAGCGAGGGCTAAGAAATAATGCAATTCAAGACCTATGCCAGCTTTATTGCCAAACATCAACCTGAGACAACCAGGTTATTTTTGTTGTTGATGTCATTGAGAGATTTGGAAAGCCTGGGCCTGATAATGTTGAAGGTTGAATCGAACCATATTTCAATCCAATCTTGCGGTTCGAATGTTTCGACCTTCAAACAGGCAATCTCAAAGCTTGCAAATGAAACCCAGCACCTGTATAAGATTTGGTGGCCGGTATATTATTACTATATATGGCAGACAAATCTGATTTCGAACTCACAATTACACCGTCGACTATGCTCTCCAAGACAATAATTACCAGGACACTGGTTATGTTCGGCCAGCTACACATTATCTTTAAAGTTTGTTATCGGCGTGGAGCGGAACTTATGGCCAACCGCAGAAATTCCGCTTTAGCAAGGTCCTAATCATGAGTGCGGAAATTCTTACTTGTTACCCTGGGGCTGAAATTTATGGGGTTGATGCGAGCGGCGAGGCCTGAGTAGGCTTAAAGGAAGTATTGGCAGTAGGGTATAAAGCAAGATGGCCATCGAGTCATTCGCCGAGCCCTCTCGACTAGGCCAAATCAGCTTTAGCTTGATGTTGATCATGGTTATTAAAATGCCGCATCCCACAATAGAGCATTAGAACAGCAATTACTCAAGGTATCTACCAGTTTATGTATGTGGATTGTGGGGAATTTGAATGGCTTCTGGTGTACGTGTGTATGGCGCCTAAAAATGCGGGTAAACCCCTCAACTTTCAAGATAGGAAGTCTACGCGTTGTATAGTACCTAGAATAACTACTTACATTGGGCAGGTAATGGAAACGGTATATTTCTTGAACTATTTAAGAGCCAGAGAGATCTTCAAATCCTACACCCATCATCTTCATCTCAAGTCCTCCACATTGCAGAAATGTCTCAACTCACGCTGTTCACTGATAGTCGGTTCCCTTGCCCTGAGAGACTCCAGCTGGTGATTCTGGAGTTGGGCCTTGAAATTACAGACGTTCATCAAGTGGATATTATGAAGCGCGAGCAGCAGGTAAGCACCAGACACATAGTACTCAGGAAGCGTCATGTCTAATGATTGGCGAAACTCAATTAGGAAGAAGAGTTTCTAAAAATCAACCCTTTTGGAGCTGTTCCCTGCCTCCAGGACCGCTCGTACGACCCAGTCCTTGTTCTATCCGAGTCCCGGGCTATTGCTCGTTATCTTGCGAGTCGTTATGGCCAACCAGGCAACAAGCTCATTCCTGAAGATGAGCTTGCAAAGGCAAAGTTCGAAGAAGCTGCATCGATTGAATTGACCTCGTTCGACGCTGTCGCCAATCCGTTGGCTTTCGAAGCCCATTATAAGCCGTTTGTGCCCAACTGTCTGGTCTCAACCACAGGGTGCTGATGTTTGACAATAGAGTGTTCATAAGACAAGAACCGAAAGAGCAGCAAGTCAAGGATCTGAAAGTACGCCTTGGGCGAGTTCTGGGACTTCTCGATCGCAAGCTCAGCGACAGGCCTTTTATGGCTGGTGAGGTTAGTGGAGACGCATTTTGAAATACGGATGAGGCAGCTAACACGTATAGGCTGTTACTGTGGTTGACTTCTTCTATGTCCCATATATGCGTCAGCTGAAAGTCAACGTCTGGCCGACTTGTCTAGATGGCCGCCCGAATCTACTTGCCTGGTGGAACCGCATGGAGAGTCGAGATTCTTACCGAAAGCTGTATAAAGAATAGTAGCTCGATAGAAGTGCGATCAAACATTTCACACAGTATCGATGTTCTGAGTCCCAAAATTTGTCTTGTAAGGTCTGCTTGGCTCTGGAGATGTGTTTTGATCTAATCGCGCCCCGTCTTTTATTGCTTCTAAGTCAGTACACTGCCTACTGTATGATCATGGCGGGTTCAGTTGTAGAAACTATGAGATATTTCATCCAGAAAGAAGAAAGCATACAACTCTGTCCTATAATCCTGCATACATGATTGGTATATGCAGACCTTTTTTACAAAATTATGCTTCATCGTCGGAGACTCAGTTGACGCGTATTGCCGCCCATAAAATTCGACTCCATAACTAACTACTTAGTAAGTAGTACTTACCCAGATATTGGCGTTGGACGAAAAGGTCATGATCTGGAGCCTAACCTCGGAGTTGGGTTTCACATAGGGACTAATCAGAAGACCTAGTCGGGTCCGAACAGCTCATGTCTCATTGACAAAGAATTGTCGGTATAGCTCTTGGCCTAGTACGAAGGATTCTCAGCATGTTGTAAGTGGTGAAGCCGTTTCTCGACCATTTCAACGTAAAAAGTAGAAGACCAAGGTCTTTTATAAAGTAGTGCTTCACCATCTCATCTATTATATAGAGTTGGGATCGAATTCTAAGATAATATGTACAACGAATCGCTGGTTAAAAACCCCCATTGCCAATTAAGTCCCCGAATCAAACGTTAAAAACCTAAGCATGGCGTTCTGCCTAGTTGCAGCGACCGAAACCCTTTTGACTGGAGAGTAGTTAGCATCCCGGCTACAAAAGAAGGTGGAGAAAGGAAGAACTTACCATCCAGTTCCACAATGGGTGCCAGTAGAGCCACAGTAGCCTGTAGAGCCACAGCACTGGCCGTTGAAAGGACCACCAGCACAGGTCAGACCAACCTTGCTACCGCAAGTGCTGTCGAGGGAAGGAATGTCCTTGGTGAGACAGGCGCTTGAAGCACCCTTTTGGCTTGAGAAAGAATGTTAGCCACGATATCGATGGCACCCCATAAGTAAACTTACCATCCCTGACCACAGTGAGAAGCAGTGCTTCCACAGTATCCATTCGAAGAGCAGCAGTTTCCAAGACCAGATCCAGCACAGGTCTTGCCGTTCCTGGTACCACACTGTGAATCGGCCGAGATGCCGGTGCAAAGTCCGTAGGCCAATTGGCACCCAGCACGGCAGAAATCATCAGTCTTTCCACAGTATCCGTGCTCAGAACAGCAGTCTCCAAAGGAGCTGCCCTTGCAAGTCTTTCCGTTCTTGCCACAGCTTCCATCGGTAGAGACATTGCTAGAGCCAGCCTTGCAGGTTCCAAAGGCAGTCTGGCAACCGGCGTCACAGTGGTTATCCTTGCCGCAGTAGCCCTGGGCCGAGCAGCAGTCACCGAAGGTGCTTCCCTTGCAGGTCTTGCCATTCTTGCCACAGTTTCCATCGGTAGAGATGGCGCTGGCTGCGCCGTTGCATGTACCGAAGGCACTCTTGCAGCCGGCGTCGCAGTGGTCGGTCTTGCTGCCGCACCAGTCACCAACGGAACAGCACTCGCCGAAGGTGCTTCCCTTGCAGGTCTTGCCGTTGAAAGCTCCGCATCGGCCGTCGGTGGAGACCTTGTCGGAGTCGGTCTTGCAGGTACCAAAGGCAGTTTGGCAGCCTGCATCGCAGTGGGCGTCCTTGCCACAGTAGCCCTGGGCTGAACAGCAATCACCGTAGGTGCTTCCCTTGCAAGTCTTTCCATTCTTGCCGCAGAAGCCATCAGTAGAGATGTTGGTCTCAGCGTTGCAAGAGCCGAACTTGGACTGACATCCTGCACCGCAGTGACCATCTTTGCCGCAGTAGCCTTCAGCAGAGCAGCAGTCACCGAAGCTGCTTCCCTTGCAGGTCTTGCCGTTCTTTCCACAGAAACCATCGGTTGAGACGTCTCCAGCATCGGTCAGAGTGCAGTTGCCAAAGCCCTTCTGGCATCCAGCGCCACAATGGGCGTCGGAACCACACCAGCCACCAACAGAACAGCAGTTTCCGAATCCAGAGTCAAGGCAGATCTTGCCATTGGTAGGACCACACTGTCCGTCAACGGTGACGTTGCTGGGAGGGCCACATGTTCCAAATGCAGGATCGCACAGGTTACCGCAGTGAGCGGGAGTCTTACCACACCAGCCTTGGGTGGAACAGCAGTCACCAAAGGTACTTCCACCACAAACGAACTTGTTTGTGCCGCCGCAGGAACCGTCAGGGGAAACACTTCCAGGGCCGGGAGGGGCTTCAGGAGCAGGGGCGGCAGCATTGCAGTTACCAGCCTTGTTTTGGCTATGTCCAATGTTAGCTGTATACGTGGGACAAGTAGGGTTGAGAGATAGACTCACCAGCCGTCACCGCAGAATTTGCTAGATCGACCACACACTCCGTCCTTGGAGCAACAAGCTCCCCAGACAGGGCTGCAGACGAAGCCGGTGTCACCACCGCAGGTACCATCAGGAGTAACCTCTCCAGTCTGCCATGGCGAGAGTGTTGCAGTGGTAGCAGACTGGGCAGCAACAATAGCTGGCAAAAGCCAGAAAAGACCGACAAACTTCATTTTCAAGGAACAAAAAGAAGAGGTGAAGGACTTGTTGGTAGTAGTAGTAACACTTGCCAAAGATGGTAGAGATGGAAATACATATACATGCGAGTTGGCTTTTACCAGCTGCCATATTGGTACACTTCTCCATGAACCCAGCAATCCTATCTGTCTCCACTTTCTCTCGGCAAACTCGGAAGGATCGTCCTAATGGAGTTGGCGACCCTGAGCCCTTGCTAGCTTTGCACGCAGGGACCATTTTTCTATCAAAAAACCCAAATGCAATGTAACGTTGGAAAAAGGTTCCCGCAAGCATTCTCTCGTGTTGAGATGATTTAGCGTTGAAGATTTGATTTCCCATAGGTTCTGCAGGATCCTAGTGAGGCAGACTGGAATCGAGACCGTTCAGACTTGAGAATACTATGGTAATTAGCGCAGCACTGCCCTGCATCCACCCTTTGAAGGATTAGGGTAGGATGATGAAAATTCTGAATGAACATCTGATCGTGCTCGGGTTGTCGGTGGACAAGTTCAATTGTACGCGGGATAGTCATGATACTATGCTGATGTCTTTTATCTTGGTCTGTTGGTTTTTCCCTCGCCGAGAGTTATTGACTGATGGACCTTGCGATACAAGATCGTGCGTCGTTAAATGACCAGTGTTTATTTCATGGCTCGGACAAACCTCTATGTAATATTCTATTCCTTACACCAAGATTATCCTGTTGGTTCACACCGATCTGAGTAACCTTAAATCCATCCTTAACAGCCGACAAGCCGGGCGGCCGCCTCCAGCGTCGTGAGCCCGTATAAACTGGTCCCTTGCATATCTTTCCCCCCGGCCCATTGAAGGAAGGCCCTATCAAACGGGACGCCACCCGCTGGAACCCCTGCTTAGCTCAGGCACACCCTGCCTCTGCTCCTACGCCAAGACACCAATTGACATGCATTCAGATCCCAAGCTTTGCTGCAATCGGTTGGCCTCCGCTAGCTCCCGGGGTCTTTCATCCTACCTACCGAGGCAGAGATGGCCCTTGCGGTGGTTGGAGCAGTGTATCCGTACGGCGGCGGTTAAGAGAGGTTGATTTACGCATGTCACCGGTGTGGTGGAGTGGAGTGGAGTGATCCTTCCAGTGACAACACATGTTCTCGAACTATGAGTGATCGGACGAGAATGCACGGCCGAGGCTGAGGCTCAACAGACTACGCCTTTTCGAGACGACGAACTTTTTATTTCATGGGAAAATGCAAAGCAAGCAATGCTATTGTAACGTGGCATTGTGAGTTAGCTTATCGCGCAAAGGAAATTGCCTGCAATTGCATGGGTGGTTTGTTTCTCAGACTTATCTCCGCCATTCATTTTGGTGTGTATTGCCGGACTCAGTACTCCGTAATGACGATACTCAAAGGTTCTCATATATATAGCCTACCCTGCCCGAGTGAATAAAGGCTCGACAGACACGGCAAGCACTGTTTACCATAACACAGTTGGGTAACATGGTGTCACGACTCTCGAGCATCGCCTTTTGGGCTGTTGCTCTCTGTTTCTTGTGTTTTGTCACCTTGAGCAGTGCTGATACGCCCCGTCATCCTCACGCCGACCATGCTCGCATCCAGCGTCGTTCCGTTATCAGTAAGGCCTTTCCTTAGCACATAAACTCCCATTTCTACATTCAAGGCATAGAGATCCCGTGGTAAAACAGTTCAATACTGACCCACAACAGCCAAAGCTCCAGAATGGACAAAGATGATTACCATGAGCCCGGGTCATCAGAACCCTGCCGAGGCCCCCCCGATCCCCACCGAAGATCTTGAGCTCTCCGAGGACTCTGCTACCAGTCTTGACCAGTACTACAAGGATGCTCAGAATGCTACTGAGTCTTCTGCTGATGTCTCCCCCAACAAATCCCACCATTCACGCCGCTCGCTCGAGAAGCGTGCTAGTGGTCCCCTGTACTGCAAAGACGCTCCTTGTGCCGACGACAGGTAAGTGCATTGTGTGTGGCATTTGTCAGTGGTTTAACTGGTGTTAGCTGCTGTGGTCCTGGCGGCATCTGCGGTTACGGACCTGACTACTGTGGCAAGGGATGTTCTTCCAACTGTGATGCCACGGCCATGTGTGGAGAGTACAGTGAGGAGGGTGAAATGCCTTGCGGTATGAACCTCTGCTGCTCTAGCTCTGGCTGGTGTGGTGTAAGTTCTCTATCTTAGTTCCCATATCCCCTACCGACTGACACATCTTAGACCACTGAAGTCTTCTGTGACAATGCCGACCCCGTACACAAAACCCTCCCCTGTCAAGCCGGTTACGGATCCTGCAATATTGCCTCTTCACCCTCTTGTGCAAAGGGCGGTGGCAGCACCAACGGCCGAACCATCGGCTACTATCAATCTTGGAACGTGCGCACCCGCAAATGTGACACCAAGACCCCCAAGCAACTCAACACAAAGGGCTTCACCCATCTCTTCTATTCGTTTGCTTTCATCGACCCCGTCAGCTTCAAGATCACCCCCGCGCACAATGACGATGTCAAGCAGATGCGTGAGTTTACCGACCTCTCCAAGGGCAGTTCCCTCAAAACTTGGATTGCCATCGGTGGCTTCGACATGAGCAATGAGAAGGCTCCTACGCACACTACCTGGAGTGATATGGTGTCCACCAAGGCTAATCGCGCTGCGTTTATTGCCTCCGTTCGTGACTATATGGATGAGTATGGCTTCACTGGCGTTGATCTCGACTGGGAGTACCCCGGTGAGCCCAAGCGTGGCGGTCGCAAGCTGGCTGACACTCGTAACTTCTCTATGCTTCTCCGCGAAATGCGTGCCGCTTACGGTACCAAATACGGTATTAGTTTGACTTTGGCTCCTGATTATTGGTATCTTCGCTGGTTTGACGCCAAGGCTATGGAGCCTTTTGTGGACTTTTTCGGATTTATGGCTTATGGTTAGCTCTCCTCTCGGCCCTCTCGTCTAACCTTGCTAATGTCATTGGGTACTAGATCTCCACGGTTCTTGGGACTCTGATGTCAGAACTCTCGGCAAGATCATTCGCGGCCAAGCCGACATCCGTGAGATTGGCAATAACACCATTCCTCTCTGGTTCGACGGTCTTGACCCCAAGAAGATCAACTTCGGTCTCGCTATGTACGGTCGTGGTTACACCGTCGCGGACAAGAGCTGTAATGCTCTTGGATGCAACTTTGCCGGTCCTAGCAAGAAGGGAGAGTGTACTGACGCTGACGGTGTCATGTCGCTTGGTGAGATCAAGAAGCTTATTAAGAATAAGGGTGTTAAGTCTACGTACTTGAAGGATGCTATGATGAAGCAGATCGCTTGGGATGATCAATGGATCGGATATGATGGTATGTCGTCAGGAATACCTGCTCATGTTGCCTCCTTGCTAACAATGTTACAGATGAGGAGACCTTTGCTGACAAAAAGGCCTGGGCTGACGGTTACTGCTTCGGAGGTACCATGGTGTGGAGTATTGATTTCCAAGAGGGGTACGCCTGTCCATCCCGGTGGTTCTTTTGAGATAGCTAACACAACCGCAGTGACAGCGACGACACCCCTATTATTACTATCCCCGACAAAGGTTCTGTCGGTGGCAATGGTGGTGGCGGTAGCAGCAGCAATCCTGGCTTTGCCAACCATAGGAACACTCCTTTTACAGATTTCGTTGGTTGCACCGAAGACCAAAAGGGTAACCTCACCCAGGGTTGGTGGGACACTGTCGAATTCCTCAGACTGGCTGCCGCTACCGACTTCAATAAGAAGCCAGGGACATTGGAAAGTCGCGTCTTTGGCTATGATGTGCACCAAAGAGAGGGTGCTGGTAACTTCATCAACAGTGAGTGACTACATTCTCAGTGTATTACCCCCCACCATTGTCTAACTTTTGCCATCCAGAGATCTACGGAAACATCTTCAAGCTTTACACTGATAAGACCTACGGAAAGATTCGCATAGGCTGCAAGGATATTTACCAGACACACAGGACAAAAGCTCAGCAGGCTACCTGTGCTGGTGAGACGCACTTTGGTGAAGTTGGCGGATACGCCTTCTCATATAGTGAAAAGCTCGAAGACAACACCGTCGTCATTTGCAGCCCATACTTTGAGCGTAGCCGAGAACATCTTTTAGGCTTGGTCAAAAAGCTGCGAGACAACAAGGAGTATCAAAAGGACGTGCATCAGATGAATGGCAAGACTAGAATCCTGCTCCATGAAATCACGCATTTGGCTGCTATTGCTGAGTCGCCAGTCGGTAAGCAACTTCAATCATCCATCCCTTGATGTCATACATGTTACTCATCAAAAGACAGTGGTGGTAAGGGATCAACCGCTACGTGTAGAAGCCCCCAACCCTAACTTGGTGTACGGACCGGTCATGGTTCAGAAAATGGGAATGCATACGCGTGAGGAAGTGCGCGATCGCACACAGTTGAATGGTACGTGTAGTTATCGCCGGAAATCTTCAGGTTATCCCATGCTGACTTTGCTTCGCAGCGGATTCCTACGCCTTGTACGCCACGTGGAAGTACTTTGAGGCCCTGTTCGGAACGCCTGATGCCCTCATAGTGCCCAGGGATGAAAACGATCCGGATGAGACACTTGTGTGCGCTGCAACAGACAAGAACGGACCGGTTCTTAGCCGAGACAACATCAAAAGTGATATCGACAAATGGTGTGACTCTTTGAACGGAAAGACAATCAGCCAAGACGACACCCGCAAGGAGCAAGTCAAGTCGTTTGGTAGTTCCAAGGCTGGGTCAAAGCTTATAGATCTAGTCTACAGCGCCAACTGGGTCAAGGATGTCAAAGGCGAGGGATGCCCTGACAGAACTAGAGGCACAGAACCCAAGCACTGTAAGAAGGCCATGATGGAGGTGGTTGATGGATGTGGTGGCCAAGACGGCATGGATGGCGGCTCGCCGAGATATGGTGGAAGTCAGCAGGGAGATGAACAGTGTGTGATTTGGCAGATTGAGATTGTTGATGCGGGAACTCAGACATGATGAGCCAGTGGTAGTTTTGTCTGAGTTACCATTTGGGGTTATAGATATGACTAATAACCATAGAGTAAGAGGCGGGGATAGATAGGGGGTTAAAGTATTACTTCAGAATTCACTGTTTTATATTTTAGATAATTAGAGTAATAAGAAAGGAACTTAGGGATAAGGAAAGAACAAGAAAGTCCTACAGATCTTAATGATAATAATTACCTTAGGTGCTAGTATTCTGCGTAACAGAAACATCCTATGAAAAAGGAATCCTTTGCTACAATTCCACCGCTGAACAGTGAGTCGACGGCCGCAAACTCCAAGAAGGATCACACATTGTGGACTCGAGACGTCTATCTTTCCCTCTTCCACATGACAGATATCCCAAGAAGGTCGGCCAGACCTTAGGTCAACAAGGACATCGGCTTCGCCTGGGACACCTGGGCCATGGACAAGCTGGCCACACTTCGCAACGCCGGCGGCCATGTCGGCGAGACCAAGACTGACATTAGTATCCCCAATAACCTCTACGGCCTAGCCACTATGAGTTGACACCCTTTCAGTGAAAGGGGAGACCCTGGTCAGGTCTGGAGGTACCCTGGGCAGCATAACACGGCTGGGAAATGACATGGCGTTGACAGGGGCATGGCGGGCGTCAAGTGAAAGGGGATTTCAGTGAAAGGGTTGCTTGTGATTGGATAGTCATCAACGGAACATGGTAAGCCGGAAGTTTAAATCAACAGGTGGACAGAGAATAAAATGAAAGAGAGAAAAGAAGAAAAAAAGGAGAGAAAGTTAAAAATATAAACATAAGAATATAGATATGGATGTAGGCTCCTCATTTTGTTTAACGTTCCTAGATTAACAAAAAAATATATTATCTTATAGTACTACCTACTATGGGTCTTGACAGCTTCCAGTACAACGCCGATCACCAGGTCATAGTCTGCCGCCTCTGCGGAACATGCCTGGTTCCGAAACAAACAAGCTGGAGGAGTCACTTGCGGGCCGAGCCGCACCGGATGAAAGGTGACGAACTGCGACTGACGATCGAGCGGTTTTTGAGCTACGAACTGCGCCCAGTTGAGGCATTGCGGCAGTGGAGGGCCGATAGAAAAAGGCCATGCCGGCCTATAGAGGGTCTCACCATGTATGAAGTCTACATCTGCACCTGCACGGACGTCCAATGTGACTATTGCACGCGGCGGGCTAGGAAGATGTACGATCACATGCCGGTTCACGGGAAGAAGGCCTCGGAGCATACGAACGCCATGCCTCTCTGGAGGGCATGCAAGCTCCAGACATACTTCACGGCCAAGGGCCTCATCGACTATTTTCTGGTCGAAGAAGACCCATCATCTCTGCCACTAACGGGAGGAGCGCTGGCAGGGTCGGGCCTGGCCATCATGGCGTCCACGTCACAGGAGGAGGGAAAGCTGTTTGAAGACCTAAAGGCTGACATCATCCAGGCCTCGCGCGACCTAGATAAGGAGGCCGAGATTGTGCAAGACATCGAGGCGTCACGGGCTGATCGGGTGCCTTGGCTTGTCCATACCGGGTTCCCCACGCACCTAACCGGGAGGCCAGTGGTAGTTTGGGCCAAACTACCATTCGGGATTGCGGGCACGGACGAATGGCCATGCAGGGATGAACGCGGGTGTGGATCCCAGACGCGGACAGGGGGGCCAAACTACCACTGCCAAACTACCATTTTATACTCCAGCCAATCAGGATGGTAGGAGGTATAGGTTTAAGGTTTGAGGAAAAAGCAACATGTGAGTACGTGAGAGCGAGAGACAGTTGGAGAGGGAGAGCAGGACGCGTCTGGAGTCTCTCCAAGGCAGTTAACTTTCTTCTTCCTCTTCACAGCTACATACAGAAACAAGACATTCTACCATTGCCCTTGCTACATCATATGACAGATAGACAGAGCGACAAAGGTCACAATAATAATATAACAATTATTATTATCTATGATAGGCACCCGGCACAGTCTAGACGGTATTAATTAATCAATACAGCCATGTGGCCCCAGAGCGCCTGACAGACTCGCCTGGCAGCAACGGGCCAGAGCGGCAGAGGGATGCAGCAGGAGAATCTGCCAGCCAGGCAGAAGGCACTGGCACTGAATTATCATCAGGAGAGGGTTGGCTCCTGTATAATGAAGAACACCAGTCTCTAATCTGTACCTTCCACGGCTATGCGGTCCGTAACCTGGAAGGCCACCTGAGGGAACGTCACCCCGACATCGGCCATCGGGCCCGCAGCGACCTCATCGGCCGCCACAGGGACCTGCAGCTCCAGGGACCGAAAGAGGATCGGCTTGCCCTCTATAGCCCGTCAAATCCCACCCAGCCCATCGAGGGTCTCCCTATTCATCGGGGGTTCGCCTGCACCTGGTCAGCCTGCAAGCATCTCACGCCGAGCTGGAAGTGTCTGCGGGTTCACTTTAACGACGAGCACGGCGTCGAGGGAGCTAAGGCCCGGGAAGGCCTCTGGACCGATGTCTGGCTGCAGACCTTCTTCAAGGGGCCCAAGAGGGCGATATTCTACTTCTGCGTAAGCCTACCTGTCGGCGGCGATGTGGCCCCGGCAGGCAAGGGGAGGAGAAGAGCGAGGATGGCGACGGTGGCTGATAAGCGCCAGACGCCTTCGGAAGACCAGGCAGTTGCCAATATCACCAAGGGGTGGATGCTTCAGAAGGAGGAGGAGGAGGAGATGCAGAAGGTCATGGAGGAAGGTATCCTGAGGCATGAGACAACAAATTGGCTGAAACGGACTGGCTGGCCGGCCCACTTCTCCGGAAGGAACCTGACCGACATCCAAGCCTGTAGCAGGATGCCTGGCCGCGACGACAACGAGCTGCAACGAATGGTCGCCGTCCTTGATCGACTCTTCTTCGACCGGTGCATCGGCGGACTGAAGAGTATGCCTCTAATGACCCGCTTGCTCCTTGCTAGCCCTCACCCCCACGACGCACACAGCCGACCGTTCGGTGCTCTGCAGGAGAAGACCAGCATGGATCGATACTTGATATACGTAAAGAGGTTCCTATGCTATTGCTTTAACGTACTGTCGCTAGAGGAGGATATACTGCTTGCTACACATGGCTTCCGCTTCACCCATGTCCAGCGGATGGGACTCGAAGAGCTCTGGTCGCGTCTCCAGGACGAGGAACAATCGAGCGATGACGGACTGCAGGAGCAGACACTCGAGATTCTGGCGACGTTCTGGACGCAGAGGCTCGACGGGGACCCTTTCGAGAGCCCGCTGTGGCACTTCGTAGGGGTGCTAGGAATCGACGGAGAGACAGGGCAGCTACGACCGGCTCACCTATTCACCTACGTACTTGCAGGTCTTGTCTTTACGGGTCGAGCGCTGCTGGGTGAGTGGGCTATACCTACCCGGGAGCGGGCGGGGATGGCGGATCTCGCGCAACGGTTCGCCAAGGTCCGAGATGCTTGGCTATGCAAAGCGACATACTCACCTATGGGTTACACACTTAGCCTGCTATTATATGGAAGGAAGATTGCGCAGGAGACAGGCAGCCGGCTCATGGTATCCTGGAGCAAAAGTGGTGAGATGATGTACTTTATGGGCAGACCGATCCTGATGGAAGACCTCCGGACTATGGTGGCCCGGATGACGGCTGATGCTGAGGACCTCCTCTGGGGTCAGCTGATGTTCAAGGAGGGCGACGATGAGCGCTTCGTCATCCCTCTGGCCAGCATCGAGGATGATCTTACTCAGACAAGACGGGGTAGATCGTTCGTTCACAGCAACGGCCTTGCGGGAAAGGAAGTCGAGATGCTTGAGGACCTTGTTGCAAGCTCGCGGAAGGCCGAGTTCCTAGATCAAGCGGGCGAGTGGGAATGGGCAGGCGTTAGGAAATATCTCAAGCTGGTGAGGAAGTTTGAAGAGTTCCTGCTGCTCCTCGCGCACATCACGGGCGGGCAGCCCAGCCGAGGGGAGGAGATCACAGGGCTGCGCCTTGTCAACGGTATCAACAGAGACCGCAATGTCTTTATAATTGATGGCGACGTTGTGCTTGTTACCCAATATCACAAGTCTCTTGCCCACTTTGACGCACCCAAGGTGATCCCTCGCTTCCTGCCTCAGCGGATCGGGCAGCTATTCGTGATGTACATGGTCTACATCCGACCACTGACAGATCGCTGGGAAGCCGACAGATGGGAGCTATACGGCAAGATGGCACCGCCGAGCGACTTCATCTGGCATAACGAGACGGGACCCTGGGAGAGCAGCCATATGTCCGGGGCTATGGGGAGGTGGACATCCTGCTACATCGGCCGTAGGATTACGCTCCAGGATTGGCGCCATATCGCCATCGCCATTAGCAAAAAACACGCCCGTGACCGTGGGGCCACCAGGGCAGACTTTGAGGACGGCGGCGATGACGACGAGTCAGAGCGGTACGAGACACCTGACGACCTAGCTGCCTGCCATACCGGCCAGACAGCCGCCAACTACGGCGTTACGATTGATGTGCTGAAGCGGTTGACAGCTGAGTCTCTGGATGTTTTTGGGCAGGTAAGCCGTCGTTGGCATAAGTTCCTTGGCTGTGACGCGCAGCAGCAATTGGCCTTGAAGCGTAGGTATACAGCCGAGTCTGTGGGAGAGGAGAGAAAGTGCCAGCCCCCTCGGAAACGGGCCAAGATCGCTTCGCTTGAGAACATGAGGGCCAGTGCGGTAGCGGCGGAGGATAAGAAGGATGATATGATCCTGCAGGCACTCCGAGCTGTCCTGCGAGATGAGGATGCCCAGTTTAGGTCACCCCAGCAAGAAGAGGCCGTGAGGCTGGCCACGGCGAAACAGAGCCCGCTGGCCGCTGTGCTGCCAACAGGTGGCGGAAAGAGCCTCGTCTTTATGGTTCCGGCCATGTTGGCAGGCGCAGGCGTGACCATCGTGGTGGCCCCGTACGCCGAGCTGAAGAGGCAGCTGGTCACACGCTGCGTCGATGCCGGCCTAGACTGCAAGCCCTGGCCCGAGGCGCGTGAATCTTGGCCGAGGGTTACGCTGGTCTCGGCCGAGGCGGCTGTCACGGATGACTTCCTACAGTGGGCCGCTGATCTGAGTGTCAACGGGAGGCTGGACCGAGTGGTCATTGACGAATGCCACCTTTCATTCACGGCCGCCGAAACCTATCGCGCGAAGCTCCGGAGCCTCGTTCTACTGAGGAGCTTGGGGTGCCCGTTTGTATTCCTTACCGGGACCCTGCCACCGCTCCGTCAGCGCGACTTTGTGGAAGCCATGCAACTCCAGGCACCACTCTATGTGCGGGCTTCGAGCCATCGGCTGAACGTGCGGTACTCTGTCTTTCGTGTGCGCAATGGGCGGGGCGTGATGGAGGTCAAGAAGCTGGTAGATGGCCGGCTCCAACATCTCTCGCCGGGGGAGAAAGGAGTTATATACTGCACTAGCCATGTGAAGTGCAAGGCACTTGCCCTACAACTCGGCTGACACTATTATCACGCCCAGCGCGATAACACTGATACCCATTTCATCGCCCAGCGTGAGCAAGGCTTCCAGTCATGGGTCAACGGGGAAACCCCATATATCGTGGCCACTGCAGCTCTAGGCACAGGCATCGACGTTGCAGGCATCGTCCATGTCATTCACTTCGAGGCTCCTTTCAGCATCATCGACTACGCCCAGGAGGCGGGGCGGGGTGGGCGAGCTGGGGAACCTGTCACCGCAGAAATAGTAGTCGAGGAGAGGGACTGGCCGGTTGAAGACCATGTCCGGGATAGCTATCTAGACCCGAGCACGCGTGAGGTTCACAGATTAATCCGGACACAAGGCTGCCGCCGTCGCCTGCTTGGGCAATGCTTAGATGGTGACTTACGGGCCTGCAAGGATCTTGACGCCGTCCGATGCGACAACTGCCGCCACGATGAGCTTCTATGGAAGAGCGAGTTAACTTCGCAAGGTATCGTAGCATCACATGCCCAGGAAAGGCAGAACGCGCGTGCTCTAGAGCGTTTCGAGGCTGCACTGGGGGAGATTGAGGAACTTGGCAAGATGGGCTGCTGCATCTGCTGGATGTTTGAGGGCGGGAAAGAGGCCAGGCACCAATGGGGCACCTGCAACACTACAGCGGACGGGGATCTGACATTCTCTAGCTGCATGGACTTCCAGGGTCAAATTAACTATAAGAAGGATCCGCAGGCGCGTTTCCTGAGCTGCTACTACTGCCATGTATCACAGGCGCTCTGCAGTGATGGTTATAAGACTAAAGGAGAATCGTGCAGAAGGTGGAAGCACACTGTGATTCCTGTGGCATTAGCAGCTATAACAGAAGCAGATCTATGGTTACAGATTCGGGAGGCTGCCGGTCGCGATTTTAAGGGTAGGGAAGATTACGGGGACTGGTTGGGCCGCAAGCATGGTAAACTAATATGTGGGCAAGAAATGACAAATGCTATGGCTGTCTTTGCTCTAGCACTAAAATGGAGAGAAGGCAGAGGATTTAATTAAAGTTAATAATTAAGAAGTTCCTACTTAGGGAGGGTAAGAGACTAGCGGATGGTCAGGAGGGTTAGGATAGACCAACTGGCTGTTATGCTAACACCAAGCTAGAACTTAAACTAAGCCGTAAAGCCGTAAGAGTAGCTTTTAACCCTAGGTTTAGACCTAACCCTAATACTATGCCCGGCGTCCTTTAGCAACCGATGAATTATTTTTGGTGAGAAATAAAACGCTGCTAGCATAACATAGGGTAGGTAATGAACTAAATCTAGGGTAACTGACGAACTCTATTTTAGCTGCAATAAGCTTTTAAATCTCTATAAAACTTGTAAATTGGTAAACCTTAAATAATAGGATGCTTAATATCTTACTTAAATGTTGTATATATAATTAATTGTTAATCTAAGTGTAGGCTTGAGAATTAGTGTTCTTAAACTGATAGGGGTAGCCTGTTTAGTATATCCAATTAAGAGCATAAAGTAAAAGTTATTCTTTGTATGATTTTAGATAAGATTAGGTATTTAAGTAAGTACAATCAATGCCAAGCAGCTAAGAAAGCTTATAGAAATCAACATTTAATGACTACATTGTAGCCTTTGACTATACATTTATACTAAGGGAAACATAATAAATAAGAAGTATCTATATACTAATGATCTTTATGTGCTAAAGTATACTAGTCACTAAGAACAATTCGAGGTCCATAGTTCGATGACGGGCTCCAGTTAATTGAGTCAAAGTCACCGACTCCCACAAACTCAAATGCTTCCACAGTACCAGGTGCCTTGCATGGCGTCTTGAAGGCGAGAGAGGGCTTCTGAGCGGAATCCCAAGTGGCAGCTCCTCCAGGAACGACTGAGAGGCGACCGATATGCTTATCGCGCTGGTTTCCAGGAGACCAGCCAGTGGTAGGACCTGGGGCTGGCTTGATGCTGCTGAACACATCGATCTTCTTACTTCCCGCAGGACTGGCCCCAGCAGGGAGGTGGAACTCCAGCTGACACTGCTTGTTCTGAGCAGCATCAGGATAGGTGAAAGTCACAAGGGCTGACTGATCCTTGCCGCCGTTGCCGGTACTCTTGTAGATCTCAACAAGGCTCGGGGCAGCGGCAATAGCGCCATTATGAACAGAGTACTGCCAGGTGTCTGACGGAGAAAAGTAGGAAGATGATGTTGCTGTTGGTAGTATTGTTGGTGCGGTTACTGATCCTGGGCATTCTGTCGCTGTTACTGTTGCTGTTACTGTTACCTCCCGCGCTTCGAGAGGAGCAGCAACAGCCGAGGTAGCTGTGATAGCTGTAGCGAGGATGGCCTTGAAGAGCATGGTGATGGATGTAACCGTTGAGTAGAGATAGAGTTAGGTGTGGTTGGTTGGTAGTTAAAACTGAACTGTATGCAGTAAAGGCTGGTTGGTTACTTGTGACTTGTGATGATAGCTTCTAGGATAATGGGGACGAATATCAATGTATTTATATTTCCATCCTAGTGCTACAATCTAATATCAACTCTAGTAGAGTTGATTTAATTGACCCACTGTAGCCCTAGTAGGGTTGATTATTGCCAGGGTGTAGAGTTGATTTGACATTAGTGCTGATCGGAACAGGAGTTTAGCCTGAGCGCGACGCGTCCTTTCGCGTAAAGTGCTACAGGGGGGTAAATCATACTACTAGATGGTCTCGTTATTGATCAAAACACAATTGTCATTCACATCTCACGAACAAGAACCCAATCATTTTGACGATCGTTACGATGGCCTCGAACTTCTGTATAAGGCAGTACTCGCATAAGGGAGTCATCGGGCAATGATCTCAGGAAGCCCCTCCATTCAACAGAGGCAAATTGATCTTGTAATCCCACTTGCTTAGTAAAGGATCGATACAGCTCTCTACAAATCGATCCCTATCTCAGATCGAACGCAACCGTTCGTCTTCTAGTGCTCGTTGATATCGTCCAGAGCATTGCATTTCCTCACTCTTGGCAGTCGATAGCAACAAGGCAATAGCCGGTAGATCGTAAGTTAGAATCCTATTGTGAAGCATTGGCACATGCTTATCAGCCTTGGTCGGCGCCAGCCTTGGCGATGTTGGCCGAGATGAATATTTGCAGACCCCAAAGGAAGCATGGTGTTGATCATGTGGTTGCACAGGATTATATTGACGATTGAGCGTCCTGCAAAAGGTCAGTACTGGATGGCGATGAGTTTCGCGCCATACTTACACCGACGCACGCAGGGAGTGGCCGCAGTATCTCTTCAAGATTGCTGTCGTTCAACCACCAAGTCATAAAACAGTGGGCCTGATGGTCAGGTGCAAAATAGATGAGACATCAGTTTGGAATGATGCGAGGAACTCCTTCCCCAGCAGACATCATATGCAGCTCAATGGAAGAAGAGTCCAGCTACTCTCAATCACACCAGGCGTCAGAAGCGTCGATGGTACTGCGGTAATTCTCCAGCAACAATGAGACAATCTGATCAGGTTGGTGCTGACACTGGAGTCGTAACTCTAAGGACATATGTCTTGTACCAAGGCCAGAAAACCTCCATAGCCCAGGTTCTCAATCTTTGGATACCAGCGATGACCTGGAACGTAGACAATAATCTTAATGTCGAGCCAAAAGTGCCGCCAGTCCAGAGAGTCTATAACGAATTAGGCACCAACCCAAAGGAACTGTCGGATAACTTACTGTCTTGCCATTCTCATACGTCGAGGCTACAAAGACCCAATCGTGTCCGTAGACCAGTATTGCTGGGATGAAGGGTAACGCTTGCAGGTCTGCGCCAGCCAGCTTATATAGATGTCGCCACTGAGCAGCGTGCCATACACCCATCTGCAACTGCGCCTTGCGCGTAGACATGCCACCTGGTTTCGTTTCAATGCTGACTGATATAGGAAAACGTCGTAGTGGAGCGTATGGCGTATGGTTAATAGAATTGTCCGTAAGTGCAGCTCGCCACGTATTGATTGCGTCTACCGTTTCGGGCTGACAGCTGTCCTTCACAGGGTCGAAATGAAACACGTAGTCTACCTTTTTTCCCGACGACCCTTTTATTCGGTATGCAGGGAGGATGCTGGCGCTGGTACTATGGACAGTTAGCTTTATCGCGGTTGTAAGACGGGATAATGTACCATGGCCGGAATCCGTCTAGCTGGCGACCTCGTGGTGTGTTCCCATAGAAAGCTGCTTTTAGAAGTGGCGTGTGAACGAGATTATTCCATCCGGCCTCATCGTCTTCCATGTCGTTGCAGTCCTTGGCGTCGCCAAGAAGCTGGATGATCGCATCGAGTTGGAGCTTGTGATGCAAGTGTGAGAGGAATCTTTTCGGCTGGTCTGGGGACTTGTCAAGCATTCTGGGTCTAAATAAGCCATGAGCTTTCGAAGACTTTTGCAGGTCAGTCAATTCTGTCTGTCATGAGTTAGTGCTTGGTCTTACACCTGGGAGGAACAGCTAGCAACCTCAAGATAATCCGGTATGACACGGTCCCCCATTCCAATCTCTTCCATATCGGTTGCAAGTTGCACCAAACTATCTGGAAGTCTTGAATCTAAGAAATCAAGCTGCTTTTCTTCCAGGCCATCGGGATTCAGCGAAAGCTTCGAGAAGGTTTTACTTGGCGACGATCGGTTCGACGTGTGGCTGCTAGAATCGTCGTTTTCAGATACCGAATACGGTCCTTCTTGCCTGGGCGTCTCTTCATTCGGATCCTCGTCGACATGAGTATCAGGCGGTGCAGGTAACGATGGAACACTCTCGAGCCTCCGTTTCTTATTTTGTGGCGTAGAGGGATGCATCCAGCCTGCGTTGTGGTGTGAAGGCGGTGGCGAGGGAGGTCCTGCGTCGCAAGGTCGCTTTTTACAGGGAGGCTTGACGCGCGCTGAGTATGAGATATCTGTGGGCAAAGCTTCGAGCCAGGATTTGATGTTTGTGTTGAGCTTGTTCATGCTGTCGCGACTGTGGCCATTGGATGGATGGATGGTGGTGGTGGTGATGGTGGTGGTCGCAGTCGTAGTTATGGTTTTGGTGTTTTGGTCGTGGTCGTGGATGACCCAGTTGAGAGATGTGAATTAAATTTCAATTGAGAAATGTAAATCGATATTCAACTGAATGATGTAAAATGAGAATCAAGTGGGGTTGTTGTGCCCATGGTTGTCGCGACAACTTTCAATGTGGCCTCGGGCGGATGATTTTCCGAGCAACCAAATTAAGCTAAGCAGAATCCGTCGATCGTCGAGGAATGAATTGAGTCAGTCAGGTCACCCTATAGTCATAGGTCGTAGTTCTCTGACAGAATATTTTACAGACTGACTAGATATACCATATCAATGGGATTGTTTAGGATAATTTTATGATTAAATAATGCAATACTTATGGGCATTGTCTGCCGCCACGAGCTATGCTCTTTTGTTGTTGTTGCTAATCATGCCCGAGTCTCCTACGCTGCGGCCTTCCTCCTCATTGTCACAAAGGAATTTACTACATGCTGCGGCGTCCAAGAACGCGGTCTTCTACGAAGTTGGCACTGGCTCTCGTCGAGGAAACGCGGCGCGTTTCGTGTTCTGGTTTATGGACCTAAATAAAAATGCGCTGCTTTTCCCGAGAAGAAGTCCGGGGGTAGGAATATGGAGATTTTAATTAGTCTACAAGCAAAAATGTACCGCATTTCTGTCTACATTCTTGAGTAGGGAATTGGTGGTTTTGCCGACTGGGTCGGATCAACGGTGATGGATTCGATATTACAAGAGTTAAAGGACACCTCTGTACCAGCCCCCTAGACTAGCATGAGAAAACTCCACCAGAGGGTCTTGCTTGGCCAATAGAAAGCGTTTATCTGATGACGTAACAATGCGTCCACACGCCATATTATGGGGCCAGCAGCTTGTTACACAAATATAATTGGGTCCGGGAGCATCTCACAACGCGACACCACAAATTTACTCTGTTCGGCACAAACAATCGTCTCTGCATCCTTTCATTATCTGTCCTTCTTCTTCCTCTTATTCATCATCCTTTCACTGTGCGACTCGTTGTTTGCCTCCAAAAACCTCTCTTTGTCCTGACTCCGGTCGCGGGCGGAACCCGACCGCATCAAAACGCGACAATGAGTAATCGAAAGCGATGGCGGTCCGTCCAGGAGAAGACGTACGCAGGTTGTCCTTTCACAATCACTTTCGCGCCGGGCCCATCAGGCGCAGATGAGGGACGTCGTAACAACAAGAAGCGGAAACACAACGATCAAAATGTCGATAAAAAGTTTCAAATTCAAATATCCCCCTTCTCTCCCACAGGAAGCTTTAAAGCTCACAACAGTCTGGACGTGTACTACACAGTCGAACCTGCAAACCAATGGCAAAATATGACGCGCTACAACAGTTTTATTCGTAAGTATTCAATAAACTGCGGCATTTTCTAAAGTATGACGCGCTCATGCGTGATTCTTGGCAGTTAATAGCATCAAGTACTACAGAGAGGACTTCGTCTATGTCGCCAACGAGTCAACTGTCAACCATCGAAAGGCCACAAATGATGGCGAAAGTGGCTACAAAAAGCCCAATGGCGAGTGGGTCGCGCGCATCCTTGAGATCCGTGCTTCCGATGAGCACAATGTTTATGCACGCGTTTACTGGATGTACTGGCCCGAGGAACTGCCCTCTGGCACCATCTGCCACGAGATGAGAGTTCGGGGCCGCCAGTCATATCATGGTACTAATGAGCTAATCGCTTCCAACCATAGTACGTTCTAGAATGCTTAGGAACATTGTCCCATGCCACAGCTAACCAACTACTTC
>JAPHDB010000449.1:0-14090 GCA_030772735.1 Fusarium sp. MBC 181 | reverse complement strand
CCACCTCCTCTCCCTTTGCCTAAAGACGTGCCGAATCCGGAAGAATGGATCGTGGTCAAGGTGGCCTTCGTAGGCCTTAACCCAGGTGCCATCTTTCAGATAACTCTCATCCCACCTTTTATAAGATCTTCATCTTGTGTTCCTGAAATGGACTTCTCAGGTACTGTCATTGATGTCTGGCATCCAGATGATGAGTCCGTGTCAGCACAGACAAGAAGATTCAATAAGAAGGATAAGATCCTCGCCATGCTGCCAGCTAGCTATACTTTGCCTACCGGAACAGGCGCTTTGGCTCAAGTTGTCCGGATCCCAGCGAGATACGCTGTACACAAGCCAGAGGGTGTGAGCTTTGGTGATGGAGCGGGGTGTTTGTTAACAGGCTTGACGGCAAGGCAGTTGGTGTGCGAGTCGGGAGCGAAAGCAGGCGACCGCGTATTAATCAATGCTGCAAGTGGTGGTATAGGCTCTTTGGTAGTACAGATACTTCGAAAGGTTGTTGGGGTCGAGGGATATATTGTCGGAATCTGCAGCGGCAAAAATCTTGGCTTGGTGCAGAGTCTTGGAGCTGACGAGGTGAGTCAAGACCAGCTGTGCAGAAGGGCGTCATATAACATCTCACAGGTGGTTGATTATACACAGCATAATCCCTTGAACCAGCACTTAACAGAGAAGTTCTCATTAAAACCCTTCAACGCTATCATCGACACACTTGGCAACCAAGCATTATACCTCGGGTCACCAACATACCTAGTCCCCAGTGGCAATTATTCTTCCGTCGGTATAAAGCCGCCCACATTCTTTATCCCAGACTTCCTCCGCGCTGTGCTACAAATGAAACTCAACGAGTGGTGGCCTGTATCGCCCTGGCTCGGCGGCGTGGGACGTAAGTGGATAGGCACGTCCATGATGAGCCCTACGCTTCAAGACCGTCAAGCTATAGCAGATATGTTGGGTCGAGGCGACATCAAGCTGGTGAGAGACAGCGTGTGGGCGTTTTCTGACACCAAGGAGGCGTATAGGAAACTTGCTGGACTCCACTCCAGAGGCAAGATCCTGGTAAAGGTAGATGGGCAAGTTGGCGACGAAGAGAGCTAGATGGGATCCTCTAGTTTAAGAGAGGGCATTGACTAAGAGAGGGCATTGAGTGTGAGTATTTCCTGTCGCGGTTTTTCATATTATTCAAGAATACATCCTGGTCAAAAGTACCTAACAGTAGGTAGTCCATCTGCGAATATTATAGTATAGTTCTAGCAACTATATAGAAGGAATAATCACATTGGACCAGAAATGTATTTCCAACCGGGAGCAGGATCCCTTTAGCCATCAAGCTGACGCCTCTGGCTAAGGTCTAAGTACATAAGCTCAAGGTCTATATAAACGCTTCAGTTGAGTATTATACGAATGATAGATATGCCACCCGAAAAGATTTGGACCGCAAAATTCTATTCCTTGAAAAGGTAGCTGGTAAACCGCTCGATTCTACATATGTTTTGTCAGATGTCCGGACGCTCCATAGCGGTAAGCTAAATCCTAAACTACAACAGCAGGCAGTTGAGGTTGGCGCCAGGGGACCAACAGCCTATGCGGCACGACAAGACATATATGAAGAGCCTCTCGCTGAACGTACTGTAAACATATTAAATAACTTAAAATTTAGCCTCAAAGATCTATTGGGTCTTACAAAGATAGAAGTAAACGTACAGATTCCTACGTGCGAGATAATAGCAAAGAACAAGAATCTTCAACTCCGTCCCAACTGCAGCTAGAAAAACATAAATATATACCACTGGGTTAAGGTTAGGAATGTTACAATGTCTTTTCAAATTAATATTGAAAAGTGACAGATCGTTACAGGAATCAACTGCCTCAAGTATGCCCAACGCCTGCGCGTTAGTGCCCAAGACCAGCCAACCCAAGATGTTATATATCCAATCACAATATATCTGTTAAGATTCAAGTGAAATTTATATGTGAGTTCTACATAAGTGGCGACCCACAGGTTATTATATCTGCTACTGCTTATCCTTACAGAAACAAGGTATTACTCTAGCAGCTCTCTGATATAGGTAAGCATGGCGGCCTACCTCGGGAAAGCTTCAAGGTTTTGCAAGACCTAGCTAATAGCGTAACTCAGTCGCTTGCATCTGACGAGTGGGCCATGTACGCCAACTTCATTGACACAGAGCTAGATGGGAATACAGCACAGCGTCTTTGCTGTGGGGAGAACTTCCCAAGACAAAAGGATATAAAAGCTATGCACGACCCGAAGGATATGTTTTGGAACCCTCAGGGTATTGCGCCTATAGTATAATAAGTGGTATATATAGCTAGCTATAATGATAGATTGCTAAGACCTTTAGGATTCAGTTTATTCTTTCTTAGTCTTAGGCATTGCATAAATAATAGACAGACCTCTCCCTAGATCTACGAATTGCTTTGAAAATACTGTTAAAACAGTGGGGCGACCATGACCACGAGTAATGAGCAACCCCGCAATAATAAGTAGAATGAATACTGGAGCGTAGGCCTGAGCACGCTAAATATCTCAAGTTAACCGACGCTAGCATGATGAATTTCCACATTTAGCCTTTACTTCCTCGTGCAACCTGCCAGAACCACACTCTATATACTTATATTCCCAATAACCTAACTATATTAACTGACTGACTAAGATATCCCGTGCCACCCTCTAGCTGTTCGTTGAACTCGAAATGCCCATCGGAGCTCGATCACGCAGTGGCTGCGCCGCATGCAAGTCTCAAAGGGTAAATAAAGTGACGATATACTAACTACATACAAACGCGCTGACAGATCCAATGCAACAGTTGAAATGCAATGAGACTTGGCCGTCTTGTGGAAGATGCACTCGTCTTGGTATAGATTGCTCAGGCCCCATCTTGCGTGTGAGATGGTCACAGAAGCATCAAACAAGGGATGATAAGCGAACGACACGTGCAAAACAGGCTGTACAGCCATCTACGACGACGAATTCAAGTTTTCCAGAGCAATCAGAACACGAGCTACTGGACTCAAGTTTCTTATCTTTACCTGATAATCCTGCCGGGAACGCAAACCAGGTCCCTTCGCCACCTAGAGATGGCCATGGGGGTAACGACTGGGTCGACCAAACGTTTGGAGATATAATGCCAGACCTAATGTCATTTGACTTCATGCCCATCGCGACCCCACCGCCAGTCCAAACGCCAGATCTGCTACAACTGACAGACTCATTTGGCCCAAGACATGAGACGGCGCAGCCACCAGATGAAGGAAGGGAGAGTTTAAGCTCACCGGGAACATCTTCAAATATTTTTGAGTCACTTAATACAAACCAACGTCAGATCGCGGGGAGTTTCCAACACTCTGTTGTCGACCGACCGTTGAACGACTGCAGTACTATTCTCATCGAATATTATTTTAAAGATACAGCGGCTATACTCGCCCTTTTCGATAGCGAGATGAAGCCGTTCCGATCAACCGTTTCCCGTGTTTGGGCATCCTCCGAGCTCATCTATTTCACACTACAGAGCATGGCCGCCTCGTACCTGGCCAATGTCTATCCTCAGTTATTACGTACTGGGATTTACTTTCGGCAAAAAGCAATTCACCTTCTCGATCACCTCGATGATTCGGCCATCCACGAGCAAGCACTCATTGCTTTATTTATGATTGGTGGAACGGCCAGCTGGTTTGATGTCAACGACACTGGCGCCGAGTATTATCCCCGCTTGAAACACCGTGTACAGAGTCTGAAGGCCCGCGATCCTATGTTGCCAACAGGAAAGAGTCTGGCGTTCTTTGAGAATACCTTGGCCTGCTGGGAGATGTTTCTAGCCTTTGTGGTAGATGACGATGAGAACGGTCCTTTGAATGCGCGGTAAGTAGCAGTCCTAACCCCAAATATATCTTTGAATGCACATTTACTAACACTGAGTAGAACAGCAGGTCCGGAACCAGAAATCAGATCGATATTACCCATGGTTCAAATACCACATCCATTAACTGGAGTTGCTCATGAGATCCATACTTATCTCGCAAAGGTTGGTCGGTTGGTTAGAAAGAATCGTCGGCGAGCCATCTCGAAACACTTCCACACTAGAGAAAGCATTCTGCAGGTACAGCGCGAGATGGATGAAGCAGCAGAGTTAGAGGCAGCCCTTACCAACTTAGAGGTTCCAATGGAGTCAGCTATAGTGCAAACGGGTGACTCCCAAACGCCGACCTGGCATCTTACAACCCTTGCAGAAGTGTATCGCCTTGTTGGCCTTCTTCAGCTGTATCAAGTCTTTCCCGATACCCTCGTATCAAGAATCAACTGCGCATCGGCTGATACTTCTGCTCACCAAGCGGAAGAGAGGTTAAGGCAGTTTACGCTTCAGACTGTCGATAGTCTCCGCTCAATACCAGCGGAATCAGGGACCAAGGACTTCCATCCATTCTTGATTGTCGCAGTCTGTAGTGGGCTGACAATTCCAATCATCCAAACATCGACTTCTATTCAGACTCAGACCCAGATCATGGGGAACTCGTTGTCTCTAGTAGCCGCCGATGTTCATCGTGCTCGTGGATTCCTTAGGAGTCGACTGCAGCTGCTTTTGCATTCTCTCCCCAAGAACCCAATCCAGCGATGTATTGATATAGTTGAGGCTACATGGGCAGCGGCAGACAATCGCAATGCCACTTCCCAGAGCCGACCCGTGTACTGGATGGACATCATGATGCAGAATAACTGGGAGACATTTATGGCATAATAATTGACACCCGACCCAATGTAAAATCTTTGGCAGCAACTAACTTTCGTGTGTACGACTGGAAATGCCCGTGCCTCAATCAATGTAGCCCTCGCTACAGTCTATCGCCTAATCTAGATAATTTCAGCACGCATTGCCACAAGATGCAACAGGCGGGGCAACAATGTCAGCGGCTGTTGCTGCAATGCTGCTAACCTATGACAAAGGGTTACTAGCCTAAAACATCTTCTTTTGGTAGGTCGTTACGATGTTATCGGCGGTGCTCCGCTCAACGACCACTAGCCCAATCACGGGCTTACGCAGGCTAAACCATTAGCCGTAGATCACAAAACCGATTACAACCATAAATAAGGCTCCGGTAGATGTTTCAGGGTTAGGAAGGGACAGGAACAACCGAAATTGACTGCTCTAAAATGAGAATCAACTATCTATTCCCAGTCCTCACCCTTGCTGGGCTGACTGTCGGCTGCGGTCACCATCATGACGACAGAGAATGGACTAAAGAACAGTTAGCTGAACTTGAGGCAAAATGGGGTTTTGATGTAAGTTCTCTCTCGTATTCCTTTCTCTTGTGCTTCTATTCACAACCACATAGTGGGCATTCGGTGGCATTGGCACATTCGCCCACCTGAATCATGTCAAATGCCTTACGGAGCCTACTGAGCCCTACGACATTGCCATTGTCGGCGCTCCATTTGATACTGCTGTGACGTACCGCCCCGGCGCACGATTTGGCCCACGAGCTATTCGTCACGCCTCGGGTCGACAGCACTCCCTCCGCGGCTTCAATCCTCGAGCAAACCTCAACCCTTATCAAAACTGGGCCAAGATTGTAGATTGTGGAGATATTCCTATTACACCTATCGACAACACCATTGCCCAGAACCAGATGACGCAGGCTCTTGAGCAGTTGGGAATGCGTAAAACTGTATCATCCTTGTCCTCCAAGCCTAAGCTTTTTACACTAGGTGGCGACCACAGCTTGACCTTGCCCGCCCTTCGAGCATTGAAGAAGGTCTACGGAGATCGTGAGATCCAAGTCCTTCATTTCGATGGTATGTAAACCCACCAAAATATTCTTATTCTCTTCTTGCTGAGACGTATATGGAACAGCCCATCTTGACACTTGGAATCCCCATGCATACCCTTCTTACTGGGGCGCGACGCCTTTCAATCACGGGTCCATGTTCTGGTTGGCCAACCAGGAAGGACTACTCTCCAACTCATCATCTCATCCTTCAGTTCATGCAGGCTTAAGAACACGTCTCTCGGGCATTCAAGACAACGAAGATGATACTGCGCAAAACTGGATTCGTTTCTCGGCTGATGATATTGACAAGATCGGCACACAAGGTATCATCGACGGCATAATGAAGATTCTAGGCACCGAAAACCTGGTGTACTTGTCGGTGGATATTGACGTGCTTGACCCAGCCTTTGCGCCAGGAACAGGTACGCCCGAGCCTGGCGGCTGGTCTACCCGAGAGTTCATCAATATCCTTAGAGGAATCGAGGGACTCAACCTTGTTGGTGCGGATGTGGTTGAAGTTTCACCTGTTTATCAAGGCGCAGGTGAAGAAACAACTTTTTCTGCTGCGCAGGTTGTTTACGAGATATTAACATCTATGGTTAAAAGAGGGTTGCAGGATCAGGGCAAAATAAGCCAGTCCAGTAAAGACGAGCTGTAATTAAAAGCTCATTTCCATCATGGAGAATCAAGAAAGGAATAACATCACGGTTAGTTTATGGCTTTATCCGGGAGTTCTTTTCAAGGTTAGGGGCGACGTCTTGATTTTTTAGCAGTTCAAAAAAAGAAAATAAAAGTCTAGCCGACTGATTACGACGCTCACTTCTTCCCTCACACTTTGCGATAATGACAAATAACGGTGCTGCTCTTCATCTTTTGACTGATTGACTGCATGGTAGGTATGATACAGAATAGAAATGCCTGGTCAAGAAAACATCGCATGGTACATACCGCACATACTCATCAATGTGAATCCGAAGCTACCGAGGAGGAGGCCCTTGTGCTAAGTCTGTGGACAAGCCACCCTATAGTACTGAACCCGTTCATCGGCAACTTCATTCATAGTAAACACCACGCAAATGATGTTCAACTTTAATGGGATGTATGTCAAAATGGTCGCGCTATTTTTTTCTTCACTCTTTGGTGTGCCATTTCTTTGTTTGAATGCATGCGCTGCGTCGTCAGGGCAGGAAATCATTCGGCTGGTTTTTTGACCATTGTTTTTTAACCAGATAGAAATGGTTCCCACTTGCTTTCAATTCATGTGAGGATTGTATGGGTAATCTTGATAACGTCAGGAATCATTTGAGTTGAACGAAAACAATATTCACTACGTAATCTTATCACTGATTCCTTCTAGCATATCTAGCGCAAATGAAACCGATGGTGGAACTCTGCTATTATCACCTTGTTCGCCACGAACTGGTATGAACTGATCGTCGCAATAATTACTGTATCGAGCTATCCTGGGCGGTCCCAGTGTCTCACGACCGAGATTTAGCGTAAGCGGTAAGCGGGTCGTTTCCCCATGAACCCCGTAACGTGTCGTATCAAGACTCCACTCAGTCTTACTACTCTTGGAAAGTCTAAGCTAGTCTGTGATAGAGGCTGACAGGCCCAGGAAGAGCACAACGTATTGGTCAATTCCTCAGGTAAAGCATCCCACGGCTTGGTGCTGCTGCTATTACCCTAGGTCTAGCCTGTTTTCTAAGCACCGTTCCATTCCACTAGTACAAATTCAGCAGTTTTAGGATGCTTGAGGCATATCTTGGGACCGTGATTGTTTCCAAGAATGATCTGAACGAAGAACGAACCAGTCGCCTCGCATTCCCAATTTGAGTTTGAGTTCAAGAGGTACAGTAGAAGGCACAAGCGATAAGCAGCAAATCAAGAACTGACTGGGTAAGCGTCTTCCCTTTTTGGGGTGATAAACCTTGTGACGACACCAACAGTCGTGTCTGTGGCAAGAAACTCGCATCAGCCACCCGATGCTCCTTGATCACATTGGATATTTGCCCACACCTCCCCTCAAACTTCGTGTAAGAAAACAACACCAATACAGAACAAACCTTCTATCATGGATCTCGGACTTGGGCTTCAAGACAATGTCGTCGTGGTGACTGGCGCAGGTGGACAGATAGGCCAAGTTATCGTCGATGCATTTTTAAATGCTGGCTGTCTTGTTGGCGGCTTTGATGTTGAAAAGGCCAAGTTTGTCAAGCAGCATCAGAATCTCTTTTGGGTTGAGGTCGATACTACCGACGAGACTGGCATGGTCGCCGCATGGAAGAGCGTTGAAGAACGGTTCGACAGGATTCCTACGCTTTGTGTCTGCGCCGCTGCTGTTGATCTCAGCTTCATTGAGCATCACTCATCTATTATAAATTTGCCGACAAGTCAATTTCGCAGAACCCTTGATGTGGTGCGTCAAACTTGACACTTTTCTTGATCTTTGGAGAGAGGTTTCTGACTTTAAATAGAACACGACGGGAACCTTTATAACGGCAAAGTTATGGCTTCAGCATGTGCAGAAACTGGTCAAGAAAAGCCTTACACAAACTAACGGTGTGAACAACTCATCTTCATCAACACCTCTACCACAAGATGAGAGAGAAAAGAATATCTCATTGATCATCATTGGTTCAGAAGCTGGAGATTTTGGAGTCGTCGGCAATCCAGATTATGCAGCAAGCAAATCTGCCGTTCAGTTCGGCCTTATCCTATCCTTAGCACCAGATGCTGCTCGTATCCATCCGTCAGCAAGAGTCAACTCCATCTCCCCCGGAGCTGTTGATACGAAACGATTCCATGCGGAATGCGCCGAGGACGAGTCCGGCACAGTCAAGTGGGTCGAGTCTGAGTCAACAGTTGCTCAGAAGAAGGCTGTAGATATAGATGGTATCGCCAAGATGTGTCTGGTGCTGGCAAGTGGGAAGTGGTCGCCTTCGGTTACTGGGCAGAATGTGAGATTAAATGGCGGAAAGAGTGGGAAGATGTTTTGGAACAAGAACGGCGATGCCTTGTGGTGATGGACTGGTAGACAGACATGTAGTTACACTAAGAAATACAAAGAAAGAAATTTGCAATTAGCCTGTTCCTACTCTCGTGAATTGATGGTCCCAAAAATTACCAAGAGATTGAAACACCGACACACAACTTCTGATATCGACACTCTTTGAAGTACTTAACAAGCATCTCGCGATGGCATGTCTACATTGACAAATCCTTACTGCTAAGATCACAGGCTGTTAGCTCTGAGCACTGAGCACTGAGCCCCACCGCCCCCTATCTGTTCTACCTCTTATCTCCAGGTATCCCAATCTGGCAGGCCGTGACGATGTTATCGTAGTCTCTGCCCAATGTCATTCTTTAACGCTGAAAGGACAAGGGTACTGTACGTCTTGACTGTCGAGATTGACGCAAGCCAAGAGGCACAAAGTCGCTAACGATATAGCCAGAGAGCAAAATAATCAAAACTAAACTGAATCTAGGATGTAGCTGTCCCTGTTCTTGCCCTCCAAGCATTTGCCACAGATGCCATGCAGTCAAAGGTAATTTCGCCTTCGCCGGCACTACTTGCCTTTGCCTTGAGTTTGGAGATGAACTTGTCAATCATGCCAATGATGTGAGACCGGCCAGCGCACTCAGGGTGCAGGATGATTGGGAATACAGTTCCGTATCCCGCGCTAGAGCCCTCCTCCACAAAGCTTTCATTCTCCCATAGCCATTCAAAACGATCCAGCCACATCTTCTCTACAACATCAGTACTCACGTAGCCTTGCGTTCCCGCAGAGTGTGGAAAGTAGCACAGAGGGGTGGCATCTTCGGTGTACCAGCTACCAGGAATCTCGACCAGGGATGTTTCCGCTTCCCGAGACCCTGGCTCAGGCTGCGCCGTGAATGTTATTGGCTTCATCCATGTGCTAGCAGGTTGTTTGTAGTCGGGAATCACCGGGTTGCCTTCGGAAAATGTCTTGGGCAAAAAGTAGGGCAGGCTGTCGTGAGAGTTGAGACTGGCGTCATAGAGAAACTTGTGTTCTTCCAGAAGACGAACTGTTGACTCCCTGATCTCGTACAAGGGAGCGCGGTACCCCACAGGTTTCTTACCCTTGCAAATGGAAGTGGCCAGTTCAATGCACTTTACAAGGATGTCCCGTTCCTGTTGCTCAGACAAGGCGTATGCGCTCTCATGGCTGTACCCATGAAGGCCAATCTCTGCGCCACTCGCGACAATGGCCTCAGTCTGCCTTGGGTAACTTTCCATCGAATGGCCTGGAATAAACCAAGAAACATTGTGTGATATGCCATGCTTGCTGAATACCTTCAACAACCGGTCAACGCCGACGTTTCCACCAAAGTGGGCAGCCGAGTAATCGGCGAGATTGTTTTCTGGCACATGACCCGTTCCGACCAGCCCTGAGACGGCGTCAAAGTCAACAGAGAGACAAATCCTCAACCTGCGGCGCTGTTGAGGAGCGTTGGAAGGGCTTGGCAAGGCCACTCTATCCGTTGAGGGAACGCTGGGGGCCTTGACGTCAAGTTCATCCTTGCTCTCTGGCTCTCTCCATAGTAGACGACCCTCCTGGCCGCCATCGACTGAGATACACTGGCCCGTGATATGACCTGCAGCTCGATGAGATGCCAAAAATACCATACACCGAGCCGCATCTTCGGGTTCCGCAATTTTACGGAGAGCGACTGTGGCTTCAGCCTCTGCCCATCTCTCCTTTGGATCGTCTAGTCGGTCTCCTATCAAAGCAGTGTTGATCCATCCAGGCGCCACCGCGTTGATACGCGCTTTCGAATTGAGCTTCACAATCTCGTTCTTGACCGTTTTTACAAGTCCATACTGAAGACCTGCTTTGCCCGATGCATATTCAGCGTGGCCGGCCTGGCCAAAGACACCTGTTTCAGAGCCAGTCACTATAATAGAGACATTTTCTAGCTCGTGGCCGGATGCGTCTTGAGCTTGCTTAACCGAGCGAAGAAAGTGCTTGATGGTCAGGAAGGTTCCTCGGATATTGACAGAATAGACTGCATCCCATCTCTCGGTATCTAGATCCCAGATTTCTGGATGAGTACTCTCATCTGTAATGCCAGCATTTGCAACAAGGATTTGGGCCGGGCCAAACCTGCTGCCGGCTTGTTCAAAGGCCTGCGCGATAGAAGATTCCTCTCTCATATCGCCCTGAACATGGTGAAGTCTCGCCTTCTGTTCATCTGAGATTGATGATAGGGCCTCAGTACTTAAAGGATTCCTGTCAAAAGAAGTGACGCGGCATCCATTGGCTGGTCACATAAATGTTAGCAAGAACGAGACAATTTGGCGCATGCTGAATCACCACTAACCGAGGAATTCTTTGATGACAACCCCACCGACTCCCCCAGCGGCGCCTGTCACAAAAACATGGAGGTCCTCGAGGCTAAGAAATGTTGGGGTTGAAACCTGGAAAGACATAGCGAGGGTGTGATAATGCTGGTCAGAGAACGGTATAGCTGCGCACTGGTCACGATGTCTTAAGTAAATTAATTATACACCTCAGAGAGAAATGAACCTCTGGGGCTGAGGGATGTCGGGGTTTCCCTAGACTAAATGGAATTAAGTTTGTAAGCTCGTAGCCGAATAGAGAAAGAGGTGGCGGTTGAAACATACCCTCAGGGTTGCTGTATTAATACAGGAAGATCACTGGAACTTCCCCGCATTGACCCCGTATTGGGGATGCTCTTAGTCTCAGAAGCCTGGATCGGTAGATGCAACGGTGGCAAATGAAGCCTATCCCATACTAGTAACTCCTGGCTAGATTGAGCTTTGGCATCATGATAACATGGCGATTAGAGGGCTAGACCATGGCATGTTTCTGTTTACTGTGAGCCCCTTTATCTTGACCAATGTACCCATTTCTTGCTATCTGGAGATAACGGTTGAGATAAGCCTCTTTCTTTGATCAGCTGTTGGCATATAGAAAAGGACTGTCCCTGTCGCTCTACAATTTTATTTCAATTACCACCAACAGACCATTTTGATCATTACAATGGAAGTGGACAAGAAATCTCTCGGAAAGAACCACCAAGACAACATACCCGAAGATGGGGGAAACAACGATGAGTCTATGGGCTTTTCCCAGGAGGTACCTGTGAACTATGGCCTCCTCTCTCTCATAGGCCTAGGTATCAGTATCGGAGTTGTCTGGCCTGCCTCTGGCGGTTCTATTCAAGTCGCAATTGCCAACGGCGGAGCTCCAGGTACGTTGTCTTTTACCAACATTCTGGACTCGTGGTATCTAACCGAATTCTAGGCGTCCTATATGAGTTCATTGTCGTCTCATTCTTCTACTTTTTCGTTGCCGCCTCCCTCGCCGAGCTTTCCAGTGCGATGCCGTCCAGCGCCGGCGTATACTACTGGGCATCTGTTACCCCCGGCAGGCGAGCAGGTCGTGTTGTTGGCTTCTTTGCCGGGTGGTGGAACTACCTGGCTTGGATCTGCGGTGCTGCAAGCATGGCCGCTATATGGAGCAGCAGCACCCTCCAGCTCTATGCCTTGAAACACCCTGAGTATACTGTAAAAAAAACTCACGTCTTTTCGGTGTACGTTATTACCACATGGCTCGCTTGCTTCTCAGTCTGTTACGCTGGTCGCGCAATGCCCATCCTCAACCAATTCGGCATCTGTTGTCTCTTGATCGGCCTGGTCATTACCATCGTGGTTCTTGCTGTTGTACCTTCTCAAAGTGGTGGAGGTGGCCATGCAACTTCGTCATTTGTATGGCTTGAGTGGAAAGCGGACCTCGGATACCCTAACATCATCGTGTTCCTTGGCGGTATGCTGAACGGAGCCTATAGTGTTGGTTGCCCTGCAGCTGTCAGTCATCTATCTGAGGAAATACACCGCCCGGAGAGAAACGTGCCGATTGCTATCGGCCTTCAGATGATTACCGGCTTCGTCACTGGCTTCTCCTATCTGATTGCTCTCATGTATGCCATCAAAAACTACGACATGATCTTTGAAAGCCAATTTCCGCTTGCTGAGATTTACCTTCAAGCTACTGGATCAGCTGATGGGACTATTTGCCTGCTGATCCTTATGCAAATATGCATAGGACTAAGCATCGTCGGTCTTTACATCACCAGTGGACGAGCTTTGTGGGCATTAAGTCGCGACGGAGCAGTACCATTTCGATCCGTCTTTTCAAACTTTAACTTCAAGTTCGATGCACCCATCAACGCAACTATCGCGTCTGCGCTACTTTCCACCTTGGTAGGGTGCATATATGTGGCCAGCAAGACTGCCTTCAATGCTATCATTGGGTCCTACGTTCTTATGTCTTCATCTGCATACATCGCAGCCATCCTACCTCACCTTCTTACAGGACGAAGAAATGTCAGCTATGGCCCTGTACGACTGGGCAAGCTTTCCGGTTGTGTTATTAATGCAATTTCCTGCATATATATAGTAGTTGCTTTCGTCATTTACTGCTTGCCCTTTTCCCTACCCGTAAATGCTCAGAACATGAATTATGCTTGTTTAGTTTGGGGTGGCTTTACCTTGCTATTAGGTATTTACTGGTCATTGAGGGGAAAGAATAGCTACACAGGACCTGTCAGACATATCTAGTTGATATAAAAACATAATATATTGAGATGTGCTTTATTTGTAATTATAGGCCAAACCTTGTCATCATTGAACCTGAGTACTGTGTTCACTTGGCATAGCTTTGGACAGAACTCATCTACTATACGACACGTTAGTGGACATGTAATACATCATATGTGGCTTAATCTACGGTTCTGTGCAGCATGAAACGGTTGGCTGACCTTAGCACCCGGGCAAGCTACTACGACATGCTACGCCGCCTTCTAAGAAGAGGGGATATGACAAGTTGCGTGTGACAAGCTCGCACACAGATAAACACAAGCGCACTGTCCAGTCTAATACCACTCTTCGTTTTTCTTTCTGCTTATCGCCAGCTAACCTCACTATGGCAACGATTAATACACGCACCGATCACTATGGAACCCCCGCATGGCTCCTCGAGCAGCGTTGGTGTGAAGCATCGATTTAATACATCCGATGGAGGTTTGGAGAAGGAGCGGGAGCTCCTTTTGCAACCAGAGGTTGAAGACACTGAAGAGAAAATAGACGTTGGAGAATACAGTGCCTTACTAAGCACTTTATCTTGCTCGGATTGAGCTACCTGTCTTTTGTCTGCTTGAAGTTATATCTGGGAATTTTTAATATAACCCTTAGTTAAATCTTAGAAAGCAGTATCTGCTAATAGAACTATAATACTAGTAGTTCCTTTGTAAATCTACAC
>JAPHDB010000446.1:0-14828 GCA_030772735.1 Fusarium sp. MBC 181 | reverse complement strand
TCCGTACCATGTATCGCGCATTTGATGTTTGCGTCTGCGAGCTCTTCGGAGGCCAGAACCAAGTCGATAGTCGTTTCATAATCTCCGCTCTGCCATGTCTTTGTGCCCCGGCGAAGGAGGCTTCTGAGCATGAAATCGTTCATCAAGTCGATGATCGGATCCGCCTCACCCTGTCTCTCCACTGCTACATCGTCCCCACCCCACATTTGGTCGTGGCGATTGAAATCACCAAGGACCACTACATCCACCGCTCTTCCTGATCTCTGTCTTACTTCTTTAATAGCTGTACGAAGATTAGCGCATATGTCCTGTAGAGCTTGGGCGTCTCCCCCCGACACGTAGACAGACGCCGTGAAGACCAGACGATCTGGCAGTCGAACGACCGCTGCCGTCACGTCTGGAGAGTCCACCGGGACCTGCTCCGCTTCCACCTCCTTCTTCACCCAAAGCATACTCCGAATCACCCATCTACCTTCCCTTTCTGTCGTAGGTACCATCTTGACCCATTTGTGGTGCCCCATGGGTGTTGTCAACAGCCTACCCTGCATCCTCCGCGCTTAGGGTTCTTAGATAGCCAATACAGTTGCATCCTGAATGTCCTTATCGTTTATTAAACTATCGTGTACTGGTCCTTGCTTTCTGACATTCAGTTGAAACAGTCGGAATACGTTATTTATGCTGCGATGGATAGAGCTTCCGGCAGTTTCTGCTGTATGACTTGTGGGGGCCGCCGCATAGGATACATTTCGGAATCGTTTCTGTGCATGCACTGTGGTGATGGCCTTCTTGCGCGCATCTGCCACAGACTTGTGGTCTGTTGCATTGGTAGGCTTTGTGGTTTGTGATCTGTTGGCAGTTGTAACATTGCTTGGGGCGGTCACGACGCTCAAACACCTTCGTAGTACCGGATTCTCCTCCAGCCACAAAGAATCCTTCGTTGATAAACCGCCTAGCTTCTGAACGTTTTTTAAGATATACAACCATCGAGCCGTATGCCTTGGGGACATCTCTCTTGCTAAGCCATGCTATCTTTGCCACTTCGGTGTCATTTTCTCGGCTAAGCATCTCAGTGATCTCAGCTCGAACTTCGTTCTTCTCGTCAAGCACCGCAATACGGCTAACATTATCCACCCTAATAGGGTAGATATCGTCTTGTAGGATGTAGGCTCCTGGGGCCAGTTTTATTTCCGCTACGCGTTTTACAATCTCATGCTCGCTCTCGTCTCTGCAGGTAACCCTGACGCGGTGGGGATTCTTTGGGTCCTTAGTCACCGCTCGGCATCGCCATGTGGGATTATCTAGTTTAGATCAGACTTGGTTCTCCACTGTCGCTCGGATCGTCCCGGCTGAAAGCCTAACCTCATCTTCTCCTAGTCTTGAAACGTCAATCGTGCAGTAGAACACGTCTGTGGGGTTCGGAGAAGCGGCTAAGGTCCTCGAATCGTTGTGGGGTAAGAACGGCGTCAGTCGTGTGATGTCAGCATATGATCGTTGGGGTCCGTCCGTTGCGCTCGTGGCGATAGTTTCGAGCTGCTCGCGGGCCTGCTGCAGTTCCTCGGTCATCCGTTCCTTCATCTCGACCATCTGCTTGCCCATCTTGTGCACTGTCTGTTCTTGCTTTGCAACAGCTTCTTGCAGTTCCTTGGTCATTTCCATCTGTTCCTTCAGCGCTTCCTGCAATCTTTTGGTCTCCCTGCGCGACTCTGCCAGGAGATCTAGCGCTTTCTGCAGCATGGCCCTTCCATCGCTGCCGCTGCTGCTGCCGCTGCCGCTACTCTTTCGGGTTTCAGTCAACCGGTCGATCTGTTCTTCGGTCGGTACGTTTCGTGTTGTCTGTCAGGTGTTTCGTCGCGTTTCTATGGCAGTATCTTCCAATTGTCGCGCTGTGTCTCGGACCTTGCTCGTGGGCTTCACCACCCGATTTGGACGCTTTGGCGTCGAAAAAGGGGCATCCTGCTCCACCACGATCTCGGTCCCCATTGGATCCGCCATGACGGAAGGCTAACCAACCTCCACACACACTTCTCGGTCGAACCAACGACAGCAGTTTTCTGATTCCCTTGAGTGCGGTTAAAAATGCAGTGAAGAGGATTCCACCTATGAAGATCTTCCCTAGTGCTACCTTAAAACTACTCACTATACTTATCACTAGAGGCTGGAATATCTACCTCATAGGTCCTTGCATTATGCCCGGTCTCGCCGCATACACCACAACGCCGAACATCCGGTCCGACCGACCTCCTTTGCCTACCACTCCTAGATGATTCGGCTACTACCTGCGTATCAACATCCATCTGATTAATTACTTGTGATGCCTCCTTAACAGTTATAGTCCCTCCTTTCTGTAGTCTAGTTTTTTAGCCCTCCGGCGTCTGCTTAATATCCCATTTGCTTCTTCAAGATTCTTTAACCTAGCCTCTTGTAACGGTTGCACCTAACCGTTAGGCCACAGGGCAAAAGATCGGGCTATAATCACTAGGTGAGCGATTACAGTGGTGCTTACAGCTACCTGTAGAGCCTTATAGCGCTGTTACGGTAACCAATCGTAACACCTCTACTAAGGCTAGTTGATGTAAAGGTGCCTTTGTTGCTTTAGTACTACACTTTAAAGCTTCAATAATTAACTCTGGAGAGCTACTTTTATGCCTTCTGATTCGTTTTTCGAGGTATTCAGACTGAGATTGGGCCTTAATTGCTGTTGTTGGGGTCTTTGAAGTCTAGGGGGTTGATAGTTCAGTAGCCTCCCCGGGAGGTGTTGGAGTCTGTAGCTGCACATTAAGCTTTGAGATCACATTTTCCGGGTTAAAAGGAGCAAGCCTGGCGCCTTTAAAGCCTCCCCAGATATTACTTCCAGTGAAGGTAGATTTAACAGCAGTGTAAAAGGCGTTAAAGAACTCAGTCTTGGAAATATGCGTTATGGAGCATCTGGTTAGATGCTCTATTTGTCAACCATAAGCCTGTTTTAATACAGTAAAGCATCTAACATCAAGAGGTTGGAGTAGGTGAGATGCATGAGCCGGTATATAGAGAGTAATGATCTTATTCTCCTTGCAATATCTCTTGAATTTGATGGAGTGGTGACTTTCGTGACCATTAAGGATCAAGAGGCGATAGGAACCAACTGATCGCTTGGTTGTAGACCGATCAAAGTGCTTTAGCCACTTATGACCTAGCTCATTATTTGTCTATCCATTTAGGCTCGTTGTAATAACCCAATCACCGGGAAGATTGCATTCTTGATACCAATTGGCAAGGTAATATTGGCCGGTACTGATAAGAAACGGCGGGATTAATTAACCTTCTTGTTACGATTGGTTACCGTAACAGCGCTATAAGGCTCTATAGGCAGCTGTAAGCACCACTGTAATCGCTCACATAGTGATTATAGCCCGATCTTTTGCCCTGTGGCCTAGCGGTTAGGTGCAACCGTTACACTTCTGTATTGATCGTTTGGATCGCAGTAATCCATTTACGGTTTCCAGGCTATACTAATTTTAGCCTCCCTTCCCTTTCAGAGCCTGTGATGCCCATTCCGGACTGTATGATGTCCATTGTAAAGCCAGTCTCATCAAAATTCCGTATATCATGTGATTGAATACCGTATTTCGCAACCGTATTTGCCATAAGCCTAAACCAGTTATAAATGATTGTAGGATCTTCGCATTTAGCTCTCTAATAGCTATACTTACGAAATAAATGCGTCTTTAGCTCTGGTTGTCGCTTGATGAAGTTATGAGCCCAGCGCTTGCCGACGGGTGATGCATCGCGATTAGCCAGTAGAGAATTAGCCATTTCTTCTACAAAACGCAGTCGCAATGGAAATCCTCGTGAATCTAGATCAACAATAAATTGGACTATTATCTGTTCCTCCAGATCAGATAGTTTCCGTGACTTCGGTATCCAATTGTGTCGCGATTGAATGCCATTGTGGTGACTTTGTAAGGTTCGGTAGTTAACTTCATAGATAGTAGCAGCGCGTCGGGTGCTTAGTTTTGGGTTATTTTGAATGGCCTGAAGGGCAAGAAGGATTCTAGCTTCATTTGAAGACTGACTGTGTTATACTTGGTGGTTGAGAAGTATCTGATTAGATGGAAATGTTGTAAGGTGAGGGATTTTTGGGACACATGCTTGTCATACACGTTATGTAATAATTAACTGATAAAATTTAAGTGAGATTATCCACTTTAGTGGGTAATTACTGATGAATTGCCTCTTAATAGTTCCTAGGCTTAAAAGTATAACCTGTAACTGCTATACTGCCTGTCTTTACGGTGACTATCATTACATGCTTGCTAAGCTAGAGAGCTTGGTGCTCAGGAAAACCGAGGTGCGGGATGCATAGGTTGTGGCCCGCAGAAAACAGGATCAGCAAGTTAACACTACGTGAGACTGTACTCTACTGTAAAAACGGTGATTTGCCCTTGAAATTGGATCGATCAAACCCTCAATACAATGGCGACGTTCTAGACCACGGTCTACTGGGGAAGGTACTAAAGGGCTAAACCCCTTTCTTGTCAAGCCTGATCCGCAAGGTAGCATCGCCTCGTTTATTTTGTACGTAGTCAGTCTATCTCCTCGGAACCACAATCACTAAGGAGAAACATAATTTATCACAACAGTTGGTCTAATAACAACAATCAACAAAGCATATGTAACCAAGAATGGAAGCTTACATTAAAGCTTACATTTAACCATGATAAAAATCCCCGGGATTAAGGGCTTAAACTGGACCTTGACTAAGAGATTTGTAAACGTGTCTATATACGACCACAGAACAAGCATTTACCAAGAATCGCGACTAAAATGCTCGCATTGCTTATCCTCGAAAGTTTACTGTTGCTGTATTACTAGTACGTAAGAGCTCAACTCTGTACTTCCTGGGAGTATACACAACAATTATTCCAGAATTGCGGTTTGGAAAATACGCAAAAAGAAACAGAGGATATCTAGCATCTATAGCCGCAACAAGTTAATAATTCTATCCAGGCGGCAGACGATATCTCATCGCAGAATCTATACCCCTAGCTGTTGTGGACTAAAAAAACTTGCTATTGGATGTTGGAATAGCGGTGCATCGAGAGCCAGACTGCGCAGAATCAGCCACACTTTTGAAGTATATATCTATGATGTGATCGTAATTTTTAACAGCGATATAATTCGGGGCCTTTGTTAACCGGCAAACTGCTAGAGCTCTATCACTGTCAGCAAAAATCAAGAAAAGTGGCTGCCTTCGCCTCCGATCGACTCCGACCCTCTTAGAGCAACCGCTCGGTGATCAGATTTCACCAATGGTCGGCGGTGAGTGGCCACTGGATACCAGAACGCAACCCATAACAATATGTTATCTTTTAGACTGGCCCTGCACATTACACTTGTAGCATATATGTCAATAACCCAATCCCAAATGGCTTTTTCCTATTGTCTCGGGAGTTCAAAGTTCGGAAAGTTACATTAACGCTAGCCTGGAGCCTTTTGCTAATGTAATCCCAAGCTTGCAAGTAGTCCATCGTAACATACTTCGTGGCTTGCAGCCAATCATATGGTACGGAATTAGGGTGTAGGAAGCGGGGCTATACGCATCCCAGGGCCTGGCAGGTCGTCGTGGCCTGGATTTGACAACGATAGTTCTCGGCGAAGCTAACTAGACGATCATCAATGCGACATGTCATTTACATCCGTGTGGATACGCACCAGTTGCAACTGCAAGGAGCAATTCAACGAACTAACGAAGGTGGCTGAATGTGGTACATTATTTACACATTCCAGGCGGACTGTAGCTGCTAGTGATGCAGTACATAGGGGTGAGAATAGGGAGTACCGGGATGAAACAGGCGATTATTTAGGCGGAACCTGACTTCTGGTTATTTAATATGACTAATCTACTCGCCATATCTTATGTCAGATTGATGAAGCGTTTGAAGTATTGCGCTGTCATGGCCCACCTCGATATACTCTATATTGACGACATCCTTATTGTATATAGTGTAAATGCTTGAGGAGCTGGTGTTGTGGAAGGGAAGGACCGAGTTGGGTATGCTTGTTTGAATATGGCCAGCACTATAGCCATCTGGTAATGATGGGGTCGAGATGTTGGAGGGGATGATGCAGGAGATGGTGCTTGCCAGGGGTTCGCAGTTAGTAGACAAGGGGATATATTCTTGGTTGTAGTCGTGGAGGCTGTTGAAGTCTCCCGAGAATGGTGCATGGCTAGGCATGGCATCGCTACCAGTGCTAAGGTTTCCATTGCAAATTGCTGATGTTGAGAGCTTGTCAGGAAATAAAAGTTGTCTTGCAGTGAGAGGTGTTTCGTGGGAAGATAGCGAAGCCGTTGAGGCCCCCATAATCTCCTTAAGTCGAATCAGCTCTCTCTCAATTGCCGTGTTACGGCGTACTAAATCTTCGATGGTCTGGTCACGACCTTGGTTGCTCTTGAGCTCCGCTAGCTCGCGCTCTAGCCGCTCGATGTGTTCTTTGGTGCGGATACGTATCGTCCTCTGGGCCTCTCGATCGTTGGCTCTCTTGCGAGCGAGCTGTTCGGGAGTAAGGGTAGAAACCCTTCTGGTCTCTGAACAACGCTATATTAGTATCGTAATGATAAGTTGCCTTCCTTCTCTTTGATTTATTTTTATTGAATATAGTGTATCGGAGATCCATAGCATCAGACTAAAAGAACGGACAGAGAGAATAGGTAACTTACTCTTTCGCTTGGGGTTCGCGGACTCTTTCGATAATGATTGGATCATTTTGATTGTGTATGAAGAGGCAGAGAGCCGACTGGAAGTTGATGACAGTTGGGGTCAGCGGTATTAAATATACATCCTTTTCTTCTTCTGTTGTTATGCGTGTGCCTCTCTTCTCCAGGTGTAAAGCCACCTGCACGGTGATGGTAGACTAGTAGTATCCTCCGTGTCCCAAGCCTCCAAGAATGCTGTGCAAGGGAGGATGTGTGAGTTTGACGCGCCTCAAAAGCCCCGCCTTTAACCCTTAGGGAGACTTCCAAAGGCCTCGACTCCTCCCAATGTCTACACCATCATTTTAATATCCTTTTTGTGGTCGATCTATCGCAATCTTAGATGACTGGGGTTAGGACTAGCTTCAGCGAAGATCTGCACTCAAAGAAACTGACCTCCCAATAAGCTTTATGACAGCCGGGATGTCTCAAATCGAGAACCGAGAATGCACATGAGACCCGCAGAAACGGCGATGAGAATGTCACATTTTATCTGGCTAACGTCTGGTCTAACAAGCCTCAACGACTGTGCATGAGGGATGACACTGATGGAAACCAATTTTTGCAATCTAGACCTAACTCAGTGATGACCAATCACATTACTCCTGTGACAAGGTTCCGGTACGAGGCATGGACCAAACCCAGTTAAAGATAGGAACGTACACGTTATAACAGTCGGAAGTGTATAAATTTAGTTCCATACTGTATAACCAAAGAGGGAAAAGGTCTCCTTTCTGGTTATTCTGATGTGGTGGCAAGGTTTCATAAAACTCTGGGACCCAATCTTTATAAGCCGGGATTCCCCACTACCTCACTTAGGAAGCTGTACATGAGCAACCGTGTTTGGACTAGAGCAATCCGCCTGTACACGGAGAATCACGTCCTTAACAAGTCATCAATTTTATTTAATCTATGTTAATGCTGCTTACTGGGCTGAGCCAGCTCCAGACTCGCCACATTTACCCCACACCTCACCGACGGGCTAGTACGCAACACAGGCAAATGACCTACCTCAATCCTGCCTCTGGAGACGATTGTCATGCCCCCTTGTTTTCCCTTCGTTCGCGTACTTATACTTGTTTGTTCTTCAACACACCGCGCACCATACTTGGACCGGATCGTAGTGCTACAGTCCAAAATCAATTGTTGTACAATTGATTTATTTTACCCCACTTTACAGGGAGTAGAATTGAATTTCCAAAAATGGTCCAGAGTTGGGATCGAGTGGAACTCAACAGGGGGTTGATATGGGTTTGTAATTAGTGCTTGGCTACACGTTCATGCAAGACAACACTTTAATGGCAACGCGTCAAGTTCTGACACTGATTTACCAGGTTTTATCGCGACCAATGTAACATCTAGCTAGCAACTATCATTCGTTGTCTACAGCACTGATTCGTCATACCATGACACTCGAGCCATTAACCAAGGTCGGCCTTTCTAACCCTATATACCCGTTTATGCTTCTTTCTCAATATTGGATTGTTATTTGTCAGAAATGTCAACACGCATGCTTGGCTAGCGAAGCTTCCACTCACCCATCTTGCCAAAAAGCACTCTGGAATCAACCCAGGAGCAAGCAAAGCAAAGACGGAGTTGGCAGACATTCGAGAAAGGTCAACTCAGCTCTGCCTAGTAAACATACTTGGTTATTGTACGATCAGCTACCGTGGAAGGAAGCCAGCGTGCTGGCATAACTTAGAACCGGGATGGTACAACTAAATGGCTACCTGTATCAAATCAGAGCAGCAGTAACCGATGAATGCCCATGCAGGTAAGCAAAAGAAACAGTAGAGCACTTCCTCTTCCGATGTGTAAAATGGATAGTACAGCGCAAGGAGATGATGCTTTAATGTGTAGAGGAAAAGCGCAGTAACCTCTCCTTTTATTTGGGGGGTAAAGCTGTATCAGATAGATAAAAGTAGACACCGAACATGGAAGTAGTATAAGCCACAATCCGTTTTGCGATCGCTACAGGTCGCCTAGAACAGAGATAACAACAACATTACTACTACCCTATTAACCATAAAATTATACCTACCGACAACTACTACCCTAGAGAACCAGAAGCAGGCACCGCTTTAGCTGCCGAAGATAGGAAACTAAACACTTAGAGGAATTAGGCTTTAAGTTGACCTGCTATTATTACTAACAATTACAGGGATTAAGGAGACAAGCAATAACTAGGCTGGAAAGAACAAGACAAGAACCACATGGGCTTAGCGAGATCAAGGCAACAACTAGCGAGATGTATGTATTTTTAGCTCATAGAGCCCTCTGGGCTATGGCCTACCGGGCGTAATAGACTTGTGTGTGTGTGTGTGTGTGTGTGTGTGTGAGGACAAAAATAAGGCAATGTATGTAAGCATTAGTGACTAGTGCCCTTTCGGCCACAATAAGCCGTCGGTCGTAATAAATTGTATTGTATTGTATGGTATTGTATTGTATTGTAGTCGGGAGGAGCAACGATGAATCGGCCTCGCATACTGCGTGGCGCTGTTGCGTGGCGTTCTCCCTCCTTGATTTTGAGAGGCGTTTTTCTTGGGGTGCATACCATCGCTGAAGCTAGTCTTAACCCCGATGCCAAAGATTGCGCCACGGACACACTGACTGAGACATAGGGAGGAGTAGAGGCTTTGGGACGTCTCTCCAAGGGTTGAAGGAAAGATTTTCGAGGTGCGTCGAATTCACACTCTCTTTTGCACACCTGTCTTGGTGACTTGGGGCGTGGAGGCTACTACTGGTCTACTATCGGCGGCAGGTAACTTTACGAATTAGAGAGAAGAGCCAGAGACGCATGCACAGACACTGACCAAGAGACAGACCAAAAGAAAACTGGTACCGGTATATTTAACGCCGCTAGGTCAGCCTACCGCCAACCTTTTGTCTACTTCTCGCTTCATCATACACAAATAACATGGTCCGACCATTATCAGCAGAGCCTGTCAAGTCCAAGCGAAAGGGTATGTTCTCATGTCGTGGATCTCCGGAGCATTATTGTGAACAGGAACAACGCAATGCAAAGCAGGACAACATACCCCTGCCATACTAACACGACATTATTCAGGCACAAGAAATGTTTCTACCCTGACTCCCGTACAACTCGCCCGCAAAAGAGCCAAGGATCGAGAGGCCCGGCGGGCGATCCGCGCCCGCACCAAAGAGCATATCGAGCGGTTAGAGCGCGAGTTGGCGGGGCTCAGGAGCAAGCAGAGCCGTGACTAGACTGTCCAAGAGTTGTTGCGCCGCAACAAGGCAATCGAGAAAGAGCTAATTCAACTCAAGGAGATCATGAGGGAGTCAATGACTTCGTCATCTTACTCTGCACCAGGTCTAACTCCACAACAGCTCTCATTGCCAGACGAGCTCTTGACGTCAACAGTCTACGATGGCAACCCCAAAACTGATAGCGATGCCATTCCTAGCCCTCGCGGATCACCATTTCCCGGTGATTACAACTCCCTCCCCGACTACAGCCAACAATACATTCCTTTATCTCACAACTGCGAATCCTTGGCGAGCACCGTCTCCTGCCTCATCCCCTCCAACGACTCGACCCCAGCATCATCAGCCGACTACAACGCTGGCTATATCCCAATCAGCGTACCCGCCTCGATCCTCCCCTCCAACACCAGCTCCTCAAGCATCGGCGCTGTGTGTGACAAGGACGTTATTAAGACGGAATATGACGACGTGTGCCACCACGATACAGTATCTCAAGACTTTCCTGTACCCGACACGAGGTATGATGAGGAGGTTAGTCACGCTCAATATCTAGACGCTAGGTTCGAACTCAATAATCCACCGCTGCATCCCGGCACTCCCTATTCTAACCCCTACATGCCGCATCATCAGCAGCAGCAGTCCGCCTGGAACACGTATCCAATGTACTGCCCTTAACCACTTTCATCAGTTTATTAAATGACCTTGGTGGTTGAAACTAGCCGGTACCTGGGGTGATGATGGAGTTGATGTACGGTCTCGATGATCTTCTACTCGGCTTCGTCCAGAACTATTGCTAGCAAACCCGGGCCAAGGCGATCTGCCATATTCTGGGGCCTGGGGAACTAGACATGCAGCCTCTGTTTCGAGATACCGACGGTCAGGGAAGAGTTACATGCTCGTCACCGCCCACTACAAGTTTGACCCAGTCTTTTGGACGCTGTCGGTAGCGCGCGCGTCTCATAAGATGCATCGCCATCCTTATGCGTATAAAAGAATCGAGACGCCGCGCAACCCCGCTCCCGATCCATAAATTTTGTATAGGCACGTGAGTGGCTGCAAATCACGAAGTATGTTGCTTTGCAATAAATCCTTAGGCTTGAAGGTGGATCAACAAGGCACTCCGGCTTCCGGTCATATGGAATTCACCAAGTTCTGAATCCCTCAGACAGGAAGAATAAGCCATGGAGCGTGTGGGATGTTAAGACGCAGGCTGCAAATTGTAATACGCAGGGGTAGTCTGAAAGATAGCGTACTACCGTGAGGTCTTCGTACTGACGGTGAGGGATACCGCTGTCGATCGGTGAACGGTGATCGATGAACCGTTGCTGTAGGGTCGGAGCCGAGGCGGAAGGCAGTTCACCGCTTTCGCTGGCTTCCGCGACACCGATGCTACCCCTGTTGAGAATTACAGCTAATCTGTATGATTACGTTGACAACAGGTCATTCTTCGGCGCCAAGGAAATGAATGACGAGGAATAACTCATTGCGATTGGACGCCACAGTTCAACTACCTCCGAAATGTCACCCCATGATCTAGAGGAACATTTAAAACACGAACTTCATAGTTCCAGGAGGTCTACATTCCCTCAGCCCAAGATTGGATAAAAGTCCTAAAAGGCATGGCTGCACTGCGCGTCTGTGTGGAGGTGGGCTGATTTGGACATGCTCACTCTCGATGCACAGCTCCTCCCGATTTCCAATGCCAAACCTTTTCAGTCCCCAAGCACTGCAAGTATGAATTCCGAAATGAAATACCGTGTGTGACCTGGATGACGTTGGGCCGATTGATATTTAAGATAGGGTCTACTCTGTACCAAAATTCATAGCATCTTCTAAACTATCTTCCTAGTAACTTAATTGTGGCGCATATCGAGTTCCAAGACGTAGTCGAAATCAGACTCGGCACTGAAATACTGCCAACCCCTCTCTTAGACCCCCCTTCCCGGCGACTCGGGTCAACCGTCGAGCCATCCCTTTGACCGGCGTAAGCCTCGGCTGGGTATACTGCTCCACTTGATTGACTCCACGTGCATGAATAGTTATCTCCTGCGAGCCCATAAGGCTGCAACACAGTACCGGGAGGGGTTGCAGCCAATTGAAATGCAACAAACATGAGCAATAGCAGAGGAAAGGTGGGGCAGGTACGAATTGAAGCCCACTTACCCTCGGCCCTACCGCAGATAAGCTGTGGCTCATGACAGCCGAAAGTGTATGCATCTTGACGCCGTCTTACATATTCTCTATCAAAGCCGATCTTAGCTTATCCTGGTGCTTTATCCCACCAATGGCTGACAAGTCACAGAGGCAAGCGAAAGTTCACGAGTAGCTGATCCATAACAATGCGTATCCCTTTGACCGGCATAAGCCTCCGTCGTGGTCACCTGTAGGTGCTAAAATCAATGAAAATAACGATCTATCGATACATTTGAGCTTTGGAATTAAACCGCTATAATCATTCAATCTAGTGACCCAGGTACAGATGAACAAAGTCGTGCTCATACAAGAATTTGGCTGGATAACTAATGAAGCTGTTACTACCTTCTGAGAGCCCATAGGCTCTGCGTCGCGGTTGGGTATGACCGAGAGAAGTGGCCCATGGTCCCTCAAAGTTTTCAGCAGATTTCCGGTTTACCTCTTAGTCTAATACTGTGTGAAAGTGTCGCTTCAGTGGAGCTTTGCTTCTTATTGAGATATGCAGTTTACTGATAGAATTTCTGCTTGTCCACCCATGGGCCGAATCGGTCAGCTCTGAGTCCTAGCGCTTTGACCGGGGAAGCCGCCATCGTCAAGCGCGTCATTGGATAAAAGATGGGCCTTACTTCCGTCGCAGCGTATCATGGCCTCTTGCGAAAGACATTATCAGCACAAATGAAATCCATTTACGGCCTCATCGTCCGATTCTTGCAGGCGACCGGAAAGGTGTTAGACGGACAACACGACGAGGAAGAGCTTCCAAATACGGTGCTCATTGAGAGTTCGACTACGGTAGGACCCCTCAGTTCTCTGATTAAACCATGTTGAGCTGAGCTGAGCTTCGCCAGACATCTATCAAAAGAATTACAAGATATGAAGAAGCGCATATCGGAGTTGAAACCGTCGTGGCTACTAAACAGACATTGTGGGCCATTAGTCTAAGACTACTGTATGCTGAGGGCCGATGGGCGGTATCAAAGACGGAAATTACAGCGGTGTTCTGACCGTCACAAAAGAACCAGAACGACGCCATTAGTGAAAGTGAGACTAGACTTAGGAGCAAAGAGCAAAAAGTGGTATCTATTATGGCCCTCGCCTACTTTATAAGATCTTATGACTGCCGTGTCGTTTTCAAATAACTTTTCCATAAATTGGTGTGTATATTGTTTATGTGTGTATCCAGCAGCCCATCTACTTCCAACTATGCACCTAAATGAGTGCATGTCATTATATCGGCTTATACACCCTTTTTGTAGTCACCACTCCCGACAGGAACATCGGAAATACTTTCTCCCTCTTGTTTTATGCCCTCGTTGCGGTGTTATCACACTAGAAAGTAGTCAAGTTCGTGGCCGCTCTGTCGTTCGCTGGTCACTCACAATTTCGTGGTTAAAACTAAGTTATAGCAGAATTAGCGCCATCTTCTAGAATTTGATGAGAAATTCATTCATGACTCTTGCCGCAACCCAATGGCACCTGCCAGATTACGCGGCAGAACGATGTATCAGCATATCCGACCAAAATTAACGCTTTGAATACGTTGGCGAAATAGGGCTCAATGGACTGTATACGTGCTATGTGTGTTCTGTTTGTGCAAAAGGATCTCTGTTGGTTCCGTGTTACAAGCCATCTCCGTCGCATGTCTTCCCTTCCCAGCTGTACCGGTCTGTTCGATACGTATGTAGCAAGAATGTATGGCGAAAATCGTGAGACAAAAAATGTAATCAAATTCACTTTCTGGGCACTTGATAAGCCCCCAAGCTTCAGAAATACTTCCAGTACGTCCCGGTCTCGATGAACGGCACATGATCAGCAGCTAAGTATAAGCAGGTCATCGTAGATGCTACTCCCCAGCGTTTTCAAGGATCATCAGTAGGCCGCTTGAACTGCTTGTAGATTGGGGCAAGACTGAGGGAAAAGGTCAACACGTGGTGTTTTTTGGGTTACAACTCCCCAATGCATCGCATCGTCTTCTGTACGCGCACGGCGTCGTTCTAGGGGTACCGGTAGCTCTTGAGTTATGTTCAAGATGTTGAAATCATCCAACGGAGATTGAGCCACCTTGAATAGCGTCATGACAGAATGACGCTACCAATAGACAGAGTACAATTATAATAATGATTAACGGTCCGTACTCATATTGCTATACAACCCTAATGGTGGTACGGTCGGCGATTCTTCTCTCATCTTGACGGCTTGATCATCACAATCGTCTATCCTGCTAGCTATGTATACGAGATATACTGTGGAGGTACGTTTATAATCAAGTCTTGCATCTTGCATGTGGAGACAGGTTTAGCGGAGTGGGCATCCTGTTATACCACTCAGTTGTATGCCTTAAGGACAAGACTCGAGTTTAACCGGCCACGACGCGAAAGCATGATTTGTTTCTTCAACCGACCAACAGGTTATTCGCTCGGGCAGAAAAGCTTGAAATAAGGTTGCGCGCGTTTGTGTTATATGCTTATATGCCAAGTGATCCGTATGGAAAACACTCAAATCTGTTAGACATTACGTGTATTCGGTTCATTGATGTGAATTGGTGTGTTCATGTTGTGTTCTGTTGAGTTCTTCCCCTTAGAGGTTTTACCATTCCGGCTGTAATCTTAAAATATCCCTGCTTGCACGTGAGGCCCCAGCACCTGTTCAACAAGTTCACAAGCGAGTTGGCCAGCATACT
>JAPHDB010000444.1:0-14828 GCA_030772735.1 Fusarium sp. MBC 181 | reverse complement strand
CTAGCAATTAGTATTATAACTATTAACTATTAACTTATTTTATAAATATTATATCCTAAACTTAAAAATATTAAACCCACCAAAATGATAGACCGAGATACGTGTCAGTCTATTGCAGAGAGTTGTGCTCAATCGAGTCAGTCTGTTACCTCCTGCTCTTCCGCCTTTTCGAACCCAGCAGAAATCACCAGTTGTCGGTGTCAAGAGTCCATCGTTTCCCTTGCTTCAGTTTCTAAAATTGATGGACCTAATTCTTGCGATGGAAGCATCCCGATTACGTCTAACATCTGGGAGTTCCGAAACTGTGAAGCCGCACTGATGTTTTGAAGACTACAAAGGTGGGCTAGGAATTAATTTGATATTACAATTGCTGACAAATGAGTAGCAAAGCGGACCATTTACGAAGAAACCAGACGGCGTTGCGGACCAAGAGGCGACTGCTACGTTTTCTTTTGGACCAGCTTCCACTGGTACCTCCACTACATCAGGGGTGACTGCGTCTGGACGCTGTGACCTAAGGGTTACATCAAGGCTTCTGCTTCTTTTAACATTTATTTACGTTTTCTAATTGTAATTCCAGCTAGCTATACTCAGGATGTGATTATAAACTTAATATAAAATCATGAAGTTAAAGTAGTTAGATCGCAGGCTGGCTTTTCGGACTTGCTGTCCATTGTTCAATGATTCTTATGAGATACCTATCTGGATTTAACCTCTTCATAGTACTCGGGATATGTCGTCTTATAGCCCAGGACGAAGCGTCCCCAATAAGCCGCTCCCCAGAGAAGCAATCGGCTGGTAACCTTCCCCAGCCACTCCCAAGGCAAGGGTACGGCCAATGGCGTATCCCCGTCATGAAGAAACACCATCAGCTGGAAGAAACTTGGCGCTCTACCTGCCTCCCTACAATCATCCAAATAACCAAAGAAGTTCCTAAAAAACCGCTGTTCAGCTTCATAAGACTCCGGCGACAAATGGATGTCTACCACCAGGTCTTCCGTCTCAGAAGCATTCTCGAAGCGATGATAGCGACCTGCTTTGATGGATGCCGTGCGCTGACCACCGGCTTCATCGGAAAGAACAGCGAACGGTTCTTTACCAACACCACGATAGAAGTTGCCCTTGCCGGATTGGAGACGGAAGAATTCGTCTTGGTGGATGTGGTAGTGGAAGGGCGGGGCAACAATAGACACCCCGTGTTCCTTTGTACTTGGGGGAATGCGATGTGTCATGATGTAGTCTGAGTTTGGTTTCGCAAAGGTCACGGAAGACCGGCCGGAGTCGTATTTGATGGGGTTGTTAGCTGTATTGTTTGTACGCGCTGGTTGCGCTGAGCGTAGGAAGGACAGCATGATGAATAGGCCGCGAATTCGGTGTAGTAAATGCGGTTTTTTGCAGATATCAATTGCGCCAATGCTAACAGACTCGGGATGATCTGTGAAACAAAGTTGGGAGTAAGTGTGGACTTAAACTTTGGATCTGTTGGAAATCTGATGGGAGACGCTTGCTGGTGTTGAGATTGTCTGTCGGGAAAGACACTAGTTGCGGCCCGACAACTGCAATTTGACTCCGTATATCCGCTGGGCGTCAATGAAAGGCTTTAGGTTAGAGAGCATTGAATGATGCTAACTGGCTTAGACATTCTGTCGCTGTGGGGAGACAATGGAGCAATTAGCCTTCAATTAACCGCTTAGCTATTGCTGCGGTAGTCTAGCCCTATTGCTGTTAATGCAAGGATTCAACGCTAAGGTAGACTATAGTCGCTAGTACTCATCCGGCATGGTATGATCACGTTCTCAAGCGACAGATACCCTGTATCCGACATCATGCTATGTATTGACAGAGACATAAATGCACCTCGAGTCTTCTCCTTGTACTATACGCTCCCAGTTTGTCCGCAGATAATCTTGTCCTAATTGCTTTCATGCATTCAATCATGACATCTTCATTATGGTCCTCAGTACCTTGGGTAGATTCGGGTTCCTCCTGGCATAAGCATCGTGTACCATTCGTAACTAACGCGACCTATCTCCACACTCTAGACATCTGGGCACCAAAAACAGCTGAAGAATCATCGATCCCAAAAGACGATTATATACCCGACAAAAAAGGTCCGTGGATTATTTATATCCATGGAGGTGCTTGGCGCGATCCTCTTGTCGACTCATCGTCCTTCGAAGCTACCGCTCTGAAATTGCTTCAAGACCAGGATACCCAAATTGCTGGGGTCGCCACTATCAACTACCCGCTGTCAAGCCACCCGAACCACCCTACACATCCTGCCCCGCCTAAAGATCCCTCGGAGCCAATTGATGTCGCCCGAACTGCAAAACATCCTGATCATATCATCTCGGTACTCTCAGCTATTGCATATCTTCAAGAGGAACTTGGTGTTGCCCATGACTATGTTCTATCTGGACATAGCTGTGGCGCGGCATTGGCTTTCCAGGCTGTGATGAATGCAGATCGATGGGCGATAGCTGGGTCGAATGATAGCTCTGTGCCGAAGATAAAGAAACCCTCCGTCATTGCACCGTTAAACGGGCTCTATGATCTGGCTGCTTTTATCGATAATCCCCCCGAGCCCCACAAAGCTCTCCGGTCTCTCTATCTTGACTTTACGAAAAATGCCTTTGGAGACAATACGGAAGTGTGGAAAGCTGCTTGCCCTACAGTTGTCTCCGACTGGATGACAGAGTGGCCCGAGGGGAAAGCCGTCTTCATTGCGCAAAGCAAGGAGGATACCTTGGTACCATACTCTCAAACCGAGCTTATGAGAGCTCAATTAGAGCGTAAGTCAACGCTAGAAGTTATCGAGATGCCGGCAAATGGGGATCATAATGATTTGTGGAGGCAAGCGGATGAGATTGTGGAGATCATGAAACAGGCAATTGATTATGCGACGAGAGTGTAGAAACGGTATTCATGGCAGTATTATCAAAAGGAACACCTATAGTGAAACTGGTTCATTTCCCTTGACGAAGAAACATTGGCTATAACTGATGTCCTTAATTACAAAAACGATCTTTTTCAAGAGATAGAACAGGTTACGTGTGGGTCAACAGCGCGTGTTTGCTAGTTGTCATTGGCCAAGACAAGTACCGACGGAGGCTTATCTAAACGCTATCAGCATTTGCCGATCCTCTGAACTGTAACTCTAAAGCTTGGACATGCGTAACATGGAAGGATCACTCTCCACAGCATGTACGATTCAGCTCGACTTGGCTCTCCACTTGGTTCGTCAGTCTCTTGCTCCATTTGGGGCACAATTCACGAGAATACTGTTGTCCAGCTACGGCAATGGTTACCCGACTTGACCACAAGCAACCTAAGCCTCGGTTTGGTTCAGCCTGTTTCTTTGAGTCCGACATAGGAGGAGATCATCACCTGTGCCATGTTTTACACCCTGATTAATACCATCCTTCGGCTCTTGGCAAAGACATTACATTGTTTGTGACATCACGAAATACTCTAGTTAGAAGCATCTGTAGATATATAAGTAACTGCATGGCTCTTACGATACTCTTCTTCCCACAAGCATCGCAACTAAGTCTCATTTGTCTTTCTTCTTAACACACACTTTTATTCCCAACGATGAAGTTTCCAATCGCGAGTCTGCTCACTGTCCTTGCTGTCACCTCTAAGGTGTCAGCCTGGTATGGTCAGTATACCCTCTCTCACAGTAGCTCTATCGTTTCTGACCTGTCCAGTCCAATTTCTTAACGAGGACAACAACTGCGAAGTCGGAGACCAGACGGAGTACCAGCTCCTTACAGGTGACAAGTTCGATTGCTACAATTTCGGCGCCAGCTTGAACGGTATTGAGTGCGATCACTTCACCGAAGGTGGTTTTGACAAATTATGGGAATGTAAGGGCACGTTTATCGCCAAGTCAGCTAAGCCCAAGCATGACACGGGCTCTGTCTGCAAGTTCTATGCTTTGAATGACTGCCAAGGTGTTGGGGTCCATGGGGAAGGCGGCTCGTGCGTTCCCGCAGGACAGTTGATTGGAGATGGGTCTTCTATTCCTCAACGTATTGCGTCTTTCAGATGTGTAAGTTTAGTGCTCAGGTTGAGTTAACTTTCTTGCTAACGTTCCGGATCTTAGGAAAACACTGAGGATCCAGCTTGAGAGACGCATTAGTTACAATCAAGATCTGTGACAGGTATAGCTGATGGAAGCATGGTTGATAAGCTATCACCGAGAAGAGCACTATTCAACAGTATTAGTAGTTATATCAAACGAAACTATTTCCAATATGCCTACGCATTATCTATTCCACTGTAACCCTCTGAGGACATATTTCAGTTTTGAAACCTATGACAGTCTTGCTGTGAGACAACGAAAACCTCTTCCTTGAGGGCAAAACGCAATTTTGGATGGATGTTTACCTTTTCATTAACGGGTTGGGTTGAAAATGACTGGCTGGATGCGCCCCTCGAACAGGCAGCCTTAGTGAGAGTGTTAGAAATCGACTATTTCGGGCTTTTCTGGGGAACATGTCCTGCAAAGCATACAGATGAAATAACACAATAGCATCAGGCCCTATGTATGGCATTTATCTTACGTCTGATGGCACGAGCGATTGAAACAAAGGTGACATGAAAACGCTTGAATTGGTCTAGCTACTTCTTACAAGGTGTTCAAAGTGCAATTGTTAATTTAAATGGCCATACGAAACTTGAACAAGTCTCCCTTGAGAACTTCCTCCTTCTTCTTCACCAATTCCTCCATGTCCCATTGCACATTGACAAATCTTCCAGACAACCAGTCTCGTCGCTCAGAACATAGCCAGACTATAGTGTCGGCGGGCAGCTCCGGCGAGTCAGTCAGATGAGGGTGCAATGCTTCAGGCAGGTTCAAAGCAAGCTCAGTCTTGACTCCACCCGGATGGATTGAGATGGAAATTACTCCTTGCTGACGGTATTCAATGTCGATGAATTCGCTGATACGGCAGAGAGCCATTTTGCTCGCCTGGTACGCCGATGCTCCGGGAGTCACCATCTGGCTCCCGCCACTGCTGACGTTTATGACTGTCTTGACGGTTGAGTTCAGAACCAATGGGATGAAGTAGCGTGAAGATAGGTAGATTCCTTTGACGGTGACCTCCCAAGTCCACCACCAGTCCTTGGGGTCAGACTCAATGATGGGCTTCCATTCCTCAAGGTTCCCGGCGTTGTTGATCAAGATGTCGAGGCTACCGTCGAGGACGTTTTTGGCTGTTTCCGCAGCAGCTTTGACTGACTCTTCAGATGTGATATCCAACTTTATAGAGTAGACCAAAGGCTCGGGTTTGTTGGCGGCTTTGGCGGCTTCTTTGACTGCTGTTTCAACGTCTGACATATCAGAACGGGCGGCGAGCAAAATCTTGGAGCATCCTGCCATGGCAAACCGAACTGCGGCCGTCTTTCCTATTCCTTTCGATGCGCCTGTAACCAAGACCGACTTTCCCGTAAGGTCAGCCTTTGCTGGGTCGATGTAAGGATACGTATCCTGACGGTTTGGAACGTAAGTAACGCATTTAAGCCAATTTCTTCCGTCGAACACGGGATCGTCTGCCAGGTTTGCCATTTTGTTGTTGTCAGAAATTATTGTTCTCTTATTGAGTACATAGCAGATTTTTATACATTTACTTTTTCCTTTCTTTTTTTGTATAACTGGGTGAAGCGGTAAGACCTTATGTTGATCAATGGATCTGAGGCGACATAACCACAGCTCAACCAATTGATATCATCGGAATGGAGCTGTTGAGATGGGGTTCCATCTGTGCACACACACTATCCCTATAGTGGAGATAGGTGGTCTTATGTTATTGATCGAGATACGGATAGACCCAATTGTACGGTAACTATTATACCAGTAACCTTCACTACTGCTATGGAGTCTGACTCAGTTTGTAATAGATTAGTGTGTCATTTGAGTCAGTGGCCTGATGGTGGAGCTGAGACTTTTTGCGATAGAAAATGCGGACCTCCAGACGAGACTGTAAATATAATCTGCAGTAAGGTCTCTGTAAACGTTGAGAAATATGCTCTACTTGGAAATTGTAACTAAACTAGGCTGAAACCTCAGACTTCGACAAAGAGTAGGCACTCTTAGAATGGTCAAAGGTCTTCATATGCACCAGATGCGTCTGATCATCATTTCTGTCAAACTCCACCTCGACGATGGTATCGCAAGTAATTCCGGAAGACTGGGTCCTTGCACGTGATCCCTTGACCGAGTTTGCACTTGCACTTGCACTTGGGCCCCTCTCCAAAGGGTATGTCTTGGTACGAGGTCTGTTGGGATCGTCTCGGCTACTATCCTGGCCGCTCTTGTTGCTTCCATAGTTGATGTAACGCTTGGATTGGCCTGAGAGGCGCATGAGAAGGATGCGCATTGTCGGCATGCACGCACACCATATGCCAACGTTGACCTCGACGGTAGACCACTTCGCCATAGCCAGATAGTCCCATGATAGGTTGTTGCTGTGGCTGACTCCGGCGACAATGCAGGCGTATAGTCGCCAGATACTTGTAAAGGTAACGCTAGACACGCGTTAGAAACGTTCCGATTCAAGCAAAGAAACAGGAATTTTGCACTTACAAGGAACCAACACCAAACATCATTGCAACTCCGATCTTCTTGTTTAAATCCAGATTCAATTTGTTCAACTGCGACAGGGGCACGCCAAGGATTAAAAAGTCAGAGGCAATATTGACAGCACCATTAGACCAGGCAACGCCATTGACGCTAGCACACCAGCCCGTATGGTTACCATCCCACTTGTTCCAGAAGTGACTGATGGGCTGGCATTGGAAAATAGCAACAAGAGCAAATGTTGTCCCGTTGACGCAAATGAAAGCGACAGTTGCCCACAATAGTCTGCGTACACCCCTGCTCGGGAAGATACGAAGATAAAAGAACAGTAGACTCAGTTTCATCGTTGTCTGCAATATGAAATAGGTGAAGACAATGACGTAAAACCAGAAGCCGAAGTCCGTTATCTGTTTGGGGGTGAGGGTCCAAATGTCGGTCCCTATGCCGGAAGGGGCCGACGCGAAGGCGTTGATGCAGATGCAGAAGGCTGCAATGAGCATTGTTATCATTATAAAGACGTCATCTAGACCCATGCCGACTCTATAGATGATCTTGGTCGCGAACCGTAGAATGACGCATACGCCTGAAATGATTCCCATTACGGTATTGGTGCGAATAAAGTCGGGTCGAACGTCTCGAATGGGGGCGCCGCACAGTGCCATGGTAGCGTTCTTTGTAGCTGGAAATGTGTAAGCAAACATAAAGAGGGAGAGTGGGATGATGTACTTACTTAATGCTTCTTTGATAGTACAATCCGCCAGAACGCACTTCTCGATTTGGTGCTGGAGAGACACGGTTTCGCATGTGCATTGGACATCGTTGAGGTCACAGGTCGAGGCCAGGACATTTGTCACTAGACATTTCGACTAGACACAGTTAGCGACTTCCAGGGGACACCTAAACCACATTAATACATACCGCACATTTGGGCAATGAGCCAAGAATCGCAGACGTTGATTTGTCCAGAGCAGCGAAGGCCAGTGGCAAGGCCAGAAGGCAAGTAAGAAAACTATGAAACAGCTTCATCTTGATACAGATTGTATTACGATGGGATCCAAAGAAGGAAGAGAGAAAAGAGACACATGCCAGGGCGATACACAGGTAAATATAAGCATTCTCGAGTAGCCCGAACGCTAGCTAAGTGGACATTAACGGATATGTTCCGATTAAAAGTTCCAAAGCGACTAAAAGAATGAATCGCGAACACTTAAACAAATTTCTACTAGATCACGTCGTTCTGAGACGACTAGCAGAATAACGGAGAGGGGCCCACAACGTAGAGCGTTCTCACTATTGTTAGTTTGTGTTTCTTCGCTCGTGCGCAGATGGGTCTTTATGTTGCCTTCATTCAGGTAGCAGAAGATCAATGATCGCGATTACTAAACAAAAAGTTTTCACAGAGACGGTCACCTTATGTTCCCACGTACATGCTTTGAAAGTGACTGGTCTGCGATTCTACAAACACTCCCTACGATTTAACGATAAAGTGTTTCTACAGCACGATGGATCTGTTGGGATCCCACGTGGAACCAGGGTTTTTTTCTGCGTAGAATTATTCATGCTAGATCATCTTTCTCAGCCCACGGACCCGGGCCGGCGCTGCGGATCGCCTTTTAGTCTACAGTATGGATCATAGAGTCGAAGAGGTACAGTAGATCGTGCACTCCACTTTTCATTCGGCTCCTCATTTCCCGAAGATCTGCATAACTCGAAGGTCCATTGTAAGGGACCGAGCGTAAAGAATCCAGCAAGAACTTCGGGTATACGGAAGTGATGTAATCTGACATTAGCTTCAGTAAGATTCCCGGAAAAGGTCATGGACTCCTATGCCTTCCTGCCCTTCTTCCTCTATTGATATTTAAGTCCATATCCACTAGTAATTAAATCCAGTCAGTAATTCTATCAGTTCAAGACATATTGCCAGGGTAGGTAGGGCTGATAAGTGTCTTTGATTGCTCATGGCTTTTGAGCTGAGTGGGATCGATAAGCATTGCTAAGCGAGCTAATAACTACCGGTAGTTTACTAGTAAAAGAGACTTGTTTGCTTTGGGAAAGTGTTTCATGGACTTTGTTTTTTGCCACCTATCCAGCTCTAAAGACCCTTTAACTCATCAATTAAATCTTCTACTAACAGGGGATCCCTCACTGATGCGAGTCACTTAACCCCCTGTACCTTAACTGTTCTTGTCCCATCTCTATCCGAGGTGGTACCAATGGCCTTCTTCTAGCTACGCTCGTGCCACTTGACCCTCAAAGCTGTTCGTTCTCAAAGCCGGCATTGGTCTGCAAAGATCCGGCAGTGGATAAGCCCCTGAGTGTAGCTAGCGCTGGTCTGCAGAGTTAGAACGTTTTAATCTGGTTTCGCATCCACTCTTTCCCCGATGGACGCGACCTTGACTAGAACTCATTAGAACATTATTTCTTGCCCAATGAAAACAGTCGTGTCTGTCTGAGCATCGGACCACCTTCTCGTGGGTAAATGGCAATAATTTTCAACAAGCGTCCCGCACGTGGATGGTTTGATCTCCACTCGAGCACCTCTTCAGGAAGCGTATGGCTACTAGGTCTTTAGAAAGGAGGATAATAAATTTCAAGAACACTCTACTATTTACAGAATAGTAAGAAGCATTGCCGTCCCAACAGCCGCAGTCATATACCAGCTTGGTGTAAAGCTGCTAACCGCTGCATTATCCTCCGCCTGCGCCGTTTCATTGGCGATGATAAACGTAGGTTGGTAGTTCTTAACTTTAGTGTTGTTAGATTTGCCATTCCAGCAATACTTGTCAAAACAAGTGCTGCACTCCTTGGGCACGGTCTCATTGGCCTTCCACCAACTTCTGCTCATAATGGCACAGACCACACAAGTAGGCCACTGCTCATCAAGCGTGCCGTTTCCCTGGGTTGCTCCGTTCAAGGCGTTGAGAATGATACTGTCGCGCTGAGGGATGCTGTAAGAGAGGTCGAAAGTCGAAACGTTGCTCAAAAACGTGTATGGTGCGTTGGGAATGTAGAAGACAAGTGGAGGGGGCAGTTCACCATCTGAAAGCGTGAAGTTGTTTGCGTCACAGCCGAAGAGTGTCGGGCGCTGGTTCAGCTTCTCGTTGATGAAAGTCTCCGCTGAAGGAATCGAAGGGAACTTGGTTCCGTTGCCAATACTGGAACCAACGCGGTCATATGTAGCACGTAGAGCAGTACCGTTGGGCCAGTTGTTCTCAGTATCTGCTGAGGAATCGATGGCAAAGATAACGTCGACCTCACGGAAAGGTTGAATCAAGGGGTGGAGGGGAATATTCTGCAGATCTTCTCCTCCGTCGACTAAAGTCAATTGACTTGTCTCGGCGTTATAACTCTTGCCTGTTGGATCCCACTGATAGAATGGGTTGGGAGTGTAGTCGGCGATGTCCTCATCGCTATTATCCAGGGCGAGCAGCACACCCTTGATGGCTTTCACAACAAGGGAAGGAATGTCGTTTTCTTCACCGATCTTCGTAATGTTGTTGAGTAGGAACTGGTTGAATAGTGAAGAGGAAGTGCCCATGACGAAGCCAAACTGATCGAAACCACGTACGCAATCCCCGTTCTTGTTGATAGTTCCATTGGTGAAGTTTGACGCAAGGTATTCTAAAGGAGCAAACCCATAGCTTGTAGGATCCCATGTGCCGAACTCGAAAGGATTGAACTCGTATACCGTTGCGTTGAGTGAAACGATGCGTTGACCAGGAGCACGGCCATCTGCGACGAGAATGGGAAACGGGGTGTCTGCATTCTTGAAATTGGACGTATCGGCAATGGATGAGAATGTGTATGCAGGACCGCCTTCGGAGGCATCGATGAGCTGATACGACAAGGCACGACCCCACCAATCGGTGAGAGTAGTATTCCACCCTTTATCCTTTTCGTCGATGGCGTCTTTGATATCGTCCCAGTATTTCGCCGTGTTCAAGATGCTGAAACCGGACTTCTTTGGACCCTTGAAAATTGAACGGTCGAAAGCCCAAATATCAGAGCCCTTGTCGCCTTTTTGTAGTTCGGGAACTGTTGAGAAATTGTTCGCAAAAATGGATCCTACAAGCCAACCACCTCCAGACAGGCCAGCTAGATAAGTGGAAGACTGAAGGAGACCGCTGATGGGGCCAGATTTGTTGTTGCGGGAGTCAGCGGCCGAGAGGAAGCCTGCGCCGTTCATAAGAGCACGATAACCACCACCAGAAGCCGCGATCGCAATATTCGGTAACGCTGTGGCATTGTTCTTATTTTTATCGATCCATTTCTCGGCGTCAAATCCTGAGATGTTTACCCGTGATAACAAGTCCTTTAGCGGGTCTATTGTGTTGTTTCTTCGGCGACGAACCCAGGATTCTTCCTGGTCTGAAAGGGCATCGGCAAGTCGAACTTTGGGGCGCGTTGAGGGACAATCAACCACCTTTGGAGCATAGTCGCCACTGGGTGAGTCCGGTAGAGCCCGGATGCTGAGGGATTTGTCGATATCTGGTACTCGAGCCAAACCGGTACTATCCGAGACAGCAATGGCCGTGCTGCTGAGCCAGAGCGTGAAAGCGAGAGGGCCAAGCATATTGACTGTTAACAATTGAAGCTGGGTATGCTATGTTTCAATCAACAGTCAAAGTTGGAGGAGCACAACTGCTCGTTAAGTAGGTGAAAAAGGCTACACAGCCTCTGTCAAGGTCGAAAGGCGTGGTAGGATGCGAAGAAGCGGGCAACAAGATAAGTCAGCGGCACATTCCCCGATTATTATTTATGCAGGTGGCCTCAGCACATGTTGAACTCCCCATGAACACTGAACATGAGTGGCCGACGTGACGCGTCTAGGTGTGCTAGCTCATGTTGGATCCGATCCAGCTAAGGGCTACTAAAATAAGTCTGTGTTCGTTCACCTTTTTAACTACACATCTTTTTGGCACCTTGCTGTCTCACCTCGGAACGATCGGCAGACTAAGCCCCATCAGCATTCGCCAATGACGTCGATAAATCTTAATGTCATGGATACACGGATACGCTGGAACGAATGAAAAATAAACAGGAATCAGTGGAACTCAATCTGAGAGCCGAATTTGACGGTGGCTTGCTCTAATCGGGCGGAAAAGCCACAATTAAGGCAGGGAAAACGGCTTTTTGTAACGTAGCAATTCTGTAGATAGTAAGCAAGCACAGAACGGGAGGTACCATGCGGCGAAACCTGACGTTAGAGTTTGCAGCTGAATGAGTGATTGCAGGTGAACGAGGGATTGCAGGTGAACGAGTGATTGCAGGGTCTTCGGGCACCGACCCGTACCCAGGGCGGAGATTCCCGTAATGGCTGTTCTTGTCCTTTATTGGCTAGTGCGTATTAACGGGGACAGCAGTGATTGCCAAGAAATGGCATGGTTGAAGACTCAGATGAGTGGAGTTACCGGTTGAATGGTCGCCTTGTCCAAGACATTCCTTACCCGCAGAAGTGCACCCACAGCAGGCGGGAACTGATTGATCACAGCGAAATCTTATATGCCGACAGCTGTGACAAGCTTTGGTCGACGTGCGTCGGGTTAAACATGCAAAATACAATCATAAACACAAGGCCGCCTTATTACCGATGAATGGCAATGTTTAATTAATTTTCGGTCTCATATGCTGTCTTCCATTTTGTCGAACCAGATCAGACCATTGACAAGTGGCTCCAGGTCCATGCCCATTTTGACTACCCTGCCATTCTCAAATACAAACTCGGTCGCGAGAACTTCATCTCCAGATGCATAGTAGTCACGCACAAGTGCATTATACATTGTCTGATCGCGCTGGCGTTTGAGTGTGGCAGTGAAACCTAATGATCGATCAGTCGCGTCGATGAACAGCCTGTTGTCCTTGATCTCAACCCTCATATTGTGATACCCAGGACTCCAGTAGTCGCCTGTGTACGCGCTCAGAGGTGGATCTTGTTGTTGGGCAGCTTTGTGAGCCTCTTGATGCACCTCATCTATTTCTGTTTCATCCTTGGTTCTCTTATTGTTCTCGGCCTTCTCATTCGGGTGGCTTTGCGTTCCTTTCATCTTATGCTCCTTGTTCATGTCGCGTCTTTTCTTGGGTATCTGCCGCTCCAATTGCTGAGCGCTCATAATTTCATTAATAAACTCCCGAAATAGCTGAGCAGCCACAGAGTTCGTCCCCGAGGAATTGCCCAAGACGACAGCTCCAAACCTGAAATCCGGGATAAAGATGAAACGGCTGCCAAACCCTGCGATGTCGCCGCTATGCCCAAAGACAGCGTGTCCCTGAAGCAAGTAATACTCCACTCCGGAAGTGTAAAAGAGACGAGAGATGTTCGCCTTTCTCTGACGGTGATTAGGGTCTCGCTCTGATCGTGATTTAGTAAGGCCTTGGTATACATTGTCGTTGATTGGACCTTCGTGGTTGATCAAAGCCTTGATGAATTTGATGAAATCATTGGCACTCGAGACAATTGAGCCTGCTCCTTGGCCTTCCGGCGAGTTCACAGCTTCGACCTCACGATACGAAGATACCTTCTTATCCCAAATATGTCCTTTCGCAAGACGATCACCATGACCCTTAGCTCTGGCACCATCCGGCTGGAGACTGCTTGAGTTCATGTTGAGATGATCAAAGATGCGTTGCTGTAAGAAATCGCCAAAGTTTTGCCCTGTCTTGACTTCTATGAGGTGCGTCAACACGGTGTACATCATGTTGCAGTAGATATATCTCGATCGTGGAGGCGCAGCATGAGCCAGGTTTCGCAGGTTCCTTGTGATGGACCGGGCATTATCGGGTTGAGCAGCGCGAACTCCCATATAGGAATCATCGTGACTATGTTTTCGTCAGTATTGCAAATATCAGATGAAGTTGCTTATTACCCAGCCATGCCTGTTCGATGACCGAGAAGGTCATCCAACGTAACGCATCTCGTGTATGAATCATCAGGCAGGACAAAGTCATCTAGTAGTAACTCGGACATGATCGAGTCATATTGCAGTTCGGGAAAGTTGTCATCGTCAACCAACAAGGCGATGGCAGCAGCAGTCAGCGACTTGGAAGAGGATGCGATGTCGAAAAGGGTATCTGCCGTGCACGGCACTTCGTCTTCGATTGAAGCCAATCCATAGGCAGTAGACTGGACATGATTCCGGTTAATGATTGCGATTGAGAGGCCGGGAACCCTGTTTTGTCTCATAAGATCATTCACATAGCGATTAAAATTGGGGGAGTTAAAAAAGTCCATGTTAAGTTGTTAACTGTTACATCACTAGAGTCGTAATCGCTGGGCGAGGAAATCTAGCGGTACTACGCTAGACGTAAGCACTTGGATGCCTAGCTAGATTCCGCCGTGGATCGTACTGTAACCCCGCCCCCTCTACAAGAAGGAATGCCATGGTTTGATAGCCGAGTTACCGGTTGACTGGTCGCCTTCTGGCTCTTTATGTCATGTAAATATTTACTTTGCTATTGACAGTACACCTATAAAGCAATTATCTATGTGCACTTGCTCGTTACTTCTTGCCAAACTTCTGCAAATTCTCAGGACCTGTTTCCCTGGAGACCCTCTTGACCTCATCCTCTCCTAGTTCCTGGAAAATGTCATAACCCCATCTTGTCTGCCAGTTGTAGCGCTTGTTCCTCTCCAAACCGTTCAGCTGCTCGAAAGCATCATGCGGTAACTCCGACACCTCCCGATTAGACTTGATGCGGCTGGGTGTTACACTCTTGGGTAGCACGACAGAGCCTCGCTGAACACCCCACGAGTACAGGACCTGACCGATGTCCAATCCAAGCTTCTTGCCGAGCTCGGCGACGAGAGGGTCATCCACTGTGCGAGCTTCACCCGTCTGGTTGTTGCCGAGAGGGGAGTAAGCGGCGACCTGGATGCCCTTGGATTTGCAGTAGTTAAAGAGGTCAGGTTGTTGGAGGTAAGGGTGAGCCTCGATCTGGTTCACAGCGGGAACGACCTTGGTTTTGGACATGAGATCTTCGAGACGGTCTTTGGTGAAGTTTGATACCCCGATAGCACGGACTTTGCCTGATTCTAGGAGTTTCTCCATAGCCCCGTATGTCTCGGCAGGGTCAATATCGGCCAGCTCAAAGACACCATTTGAGTCGATAGGAAACCAGTCATCACCAGACTTGAAAGCACTACAAAAGGTTAGCATTTATTCATTATAAATATATATATCATATAAGGAACTCACCAAGGCCAGTGCATAAGGAAAAGATCAAGGTAGTCAGTTCCAAGGTCCTTCAA
>JAPHDB010000433.1:0-18748 GCA_030772735.1 Fusarium sp. MBC 181 | reverse complement strand
GATTTAGGACTGTAGTACTAGGCGTGCTTTTTGGTGCCGGGTGATTGAGAACAAACTCATACCGTATATTCCTATACCTCGTAGCCGTGATACTGTATTGCAGTATTCTATAGTTAAAAGCTCGGAAATTCTCGCTGCCTGTCCACTATCCAGATAGCAAAGAACCATGATAGTCTTCAAAAAAGCATCATGGGCATCGAGATATGCTTGTGCTGCTTCAGTGTCCCAGAGATTTTGGCCTTGACCTCGCGACTTAAGCATACCATCAATCGAAGAGGTACATGCTCTCATGAATAGATCTAGATATGCATCGTCCAGCCCATTGGCCGGATCGGTCACAAAAGAATAGCCAGACTTCGCTGTCGACAGCCGGTCTCGAAGGCGGCTGAGATCTGGGTCGACCGGATCCCAGTCAAACATCAGCTGCTGGCACTGGATGGTAGCTTGCCTCCGAGCTTCGCGGGCAAGGCCACGAAAACTCGCCATAGATAAGTGCAAGCATCCATCCCAGGATAAAACTTGGTTGTCTTCACTCCAGTGAAAGTGATAGACTGGTCCTTCGCTTCGACTTAACGCACGGCCGTAGGACAGGAGACTGAGAAATTCCCCAAGGGGAGACATGGTGCCATCACACATCTTTTCTGTGCGGACGGGCATCAGTCTCCTGAGATGCCCATAGGGGGGCCTAGCTGGAATTGCCGCATACGGGTGAGGAAAACGCGGTAAAGTCATCTCAAGGAAGATCAAGCGTGTGCAGTATATTAGTCTCGATAGTACGGGCGTGAACTGGTGAGGGCGGAGATACTCATCGCCTGTCGGCCTTGACAGGCCTCGCACGGCACTAAAATATACGAGTAAAGAAGAGCTTGATGTTCCATCTTCAAAGTCCTCGATAGCCATACTGTAACAGAGTTCAAGTACGATATCGCCACAAGGATCTAATCTGGAGCCTTGATGCTCAAGAAGTGCAAGGGACTGGTTTTCTGTTACTGGCACCTCATCAGAATAACTAGATTCCTGCTCATGCCAAGGGTTGATCCTCTCCTCCTTTTCCCTGGTTTCCCGGGCCTCTTCGTAATCACTCTCATCCCCATCTTCGCTGTCTTCTTCTTCCTCCCCTACTTCTTCTTCTTCATCTTCATTAGAGTCTTCCATACGGGGCAGACCTGTAGGTGGTCGATTTTCCCATGCTGGATCTGACCAAAGTTGCTCCAGCATTTCGCGCTGGGGCTCCGATAAGTCTCTCCCTATTATAGAAGGGGTCACAGATTTTGGTAATTGTAGAACTCGAAACCAGAAGCAGAGACAGCGCTTGAACTCTTTCCGATATTGTGATTCAGAGGCCGATCGCATGACGAGCTCGAAGGGCGCCTTGTATGGGCGGTCGGAAAATCTACCTCGTAACCACCTTCGCACGCTGACATCGGTATGCATCACCGTATCTGCACACCGGTCCAAGAGACGATCCAGCGCTTGCACAATGAAGGCAAGCTTACACTCATCTTTTACTGGACTGCAAATTTGTTCCCCATCGTGAACGCCTATCCAAAAGGGCTGACCGGTTGTCAGAGGCACCTCCGAAAGGGTTACAAGCATGTCGCGTCGTGCTTGTCTAAACGTTTCGCCCCAGCGAGTACGCCGCATCCAGTTAGTGAGTAGCTCTTTCTTTTCAAGAGTTCCACCGAAACTAGGTGAGCATTGTTGCTCATCCAAGCGGCCGCGCTCCTCCGAGACCAATTTCTGGGCAAATTCTTTGACAACGTCCGGAACTGCCTGCACGGGTCGATGAGAGCCCTTTTGCAGTGATTGTTGATCGTCTGTGGTCAGGACGATCCAGGATCTCTGAATGTCGTTGGCCTTCCAACTCTGGAAAGTAAGACCGTCTCGGATATGATCGCGTAACCATCGCTTCCCCCTTGCACTTATGCCATTTATCTCCCGGGTATGTTCTTTCTTCAGATGGCGTGATAGTATGTCATTACTTGTGGACCGCAAATTGCAGTGCTTGCACTCCGCTCCAGTCTGAAGGGCTAGGAATGGATGCTGTGCAGATCCATCTGGTCGCTTCGGCAGCTCATCCAGGTCAGGAAGGTGCAGAGAATTGACGAGGGCATTGAGCTTCTGCCGACGATTTTTAGATATCCCATGTTTCTCTTTGAGATGGCGTCCGACGCGATCGTCGTCTGTCTTTAGGGCGAAACCACAGGGTATACATATGATAGCTTGGTCTAGAATGTCGTAGTGAAGTTCTAGTCTCTTGAGCACCTGAACTTGACTTGGCGTGATGTTTTGCTGATGAAGACGGTTTTTTGAAGGCGCTGAAGTAGACATATTGAAAAGATTAGATGCCTGAGGGAGAAACTGCTCGAACTCAATCGGTGACCCATTAGCTACAAGTGAGAAACGCAACCGTCCAGGAGAGAGCAGACTTGAAGTCAAATTAACTAATTATTTTTCGTTACCTATGATTGGCTCTTGCCTACGCGCAACGGAATCAGCATGGGTGGCACGGATCACCGTGACAGGAAACGGGCCCCGTTTCGCGATTTGGTAAACATGACTTGGATAGTAACGGGGCCCGTTACGGGTTTTGGAAATCCATGTCGGTTTTCAGACTGTTGATTGGCCTAAGACCCGTAACGGGCCCCGTTACCGACTAGAATACTAGAGTAGAAAAAGCAATCGCTGCAAGCGATAAACTCGAAAAACATCGGTTGTTTAGACTACGAAGAGAATACAGGAATAGGTGACACCATTTGCGTCTGGTGGCGAACAGCTAACACCATGTATACAGTCGATACCCAAGGTTATACCTGCTGTCAGAAGAGCGGCAACCTTTTTCAAACAGTCAACATTTCGCCCAATAAGAACAACCAGGGCTCCAGTGCCATCTGTGGTCGAAACGAGCAGTGCAAAGCGAAGGGTACCAGTTATTGGAACAATAGTATGTGTTTGCTGTTTGCAAGCCTCATACAAACCTTTACTAACATTTCACAGTAGAGCGAGTCAATGGTGGCGTCACCCTTTCTGGCGGTCCTCAGGCGCGGAAGTGGGATGGGCTCACTGGTCTCGTACGCGACTCTGACGAAATCCCCGAGAAGGCACTGTAGATAAATAGATTGTAGCCCAATAGTCTTTTCCCGGAGAAGACGACAAGTTTTAATACAAGTGACATAGGAGGTATAAGTCATACTGTCTATGAATGATGATTCCCAGGTCAACGTAATGTAATAGAATACTCCTATATATTGCAAGCAAACATCATTACCTAAAGCTAACGAGTTATTAACTTATATATGATATAGACGTGTTTCTATTAGATAGGGACCTACATTAGACATATAATGCGTGAGGCATAATGAGTATACGATAGTGTATTAGGTGATTATCTTGAGACATCTACCGTACAACGGGCCACCACTGAACTATGGGGCTCGGAAGCCGCATTCTTCTGTAGCATATGCTTCTACCTTACCGAGGTCATGGCTTTTTATTGGGGCAAGAGGTGTTGCAGGCAGCATAGCGGTATTCGTGATCATCGGGTTAATAATTACGTGTCACGCTGGCTCATATCACGAAGGTTTCGCTAAGTCTACCAGTGGCTGGATACTTTGCGACAGACCCAGTCAACCTCTTTCTACCCCGCTTTGTACCATGGCCGTTCTTAGTCGCAACTACTATAAAGACAAGAGGAAGTTCATCTTTTTATGAGCTATCAGATGTAGATCTCAAAAATAAGACGAAAGAGAAAAGCGCATTATCCTCACGACGTGTTAGGCGCTGTCCTATTACACAGTACCACAAGGTTAGTAACAATTCTAAACGAAGCAAATTCTAGAGCTCACCTGACCAAGAGATACAAGCCATCTCACAAACAGACTGCATCAGCCATGGTTAGGGCCTCTGTAATGGCATCTCTCAAGCTTGCTGTACTCATTGACGCCGACAATGCCAACGCTGCCATAGCAAGCTCCGTACTTAGAGAGATGGCCAAGTATGACAAGACCTTCGCCAGACGCGCTTATGGCGACTGGACTGGAACAGGATTAAACAAATGGAAAGAGCGCCTTCTTGAACAGTCGATTCAGCCAATACAGCAGTTCGCCTATACCAAAGGGAAGAACTCGACAGATTCGGCCATGATTATCGATGCTATGGATCTTCTGTACTCCAAAACCTTCGATGGTTTCTGCATTGTTTCCAGTGACAGCGACATCACTCGGCTGGCTTCTCGGATACGCGAGTCCGGCTTAATAGTTTATGGGTGTGGAGAAAGGAAAACGCCCAAACCATTCGTCACAGCTTGCGACAAGTTTATCTACGTTGAGAATCTCGTGACAATGACTGGAACGGCCGAGTTTGACATTTCAGAAGCTGGGCCATCCGGCGCTGGTTCGTCTCTTGCAGAGCCCATTAGCGTTGATCCGTCGATTGCTAAATCTTTGAAATATCTAGCAGTCAGCACTCCATCAACCAAGCAGATCGAAAGGAACAGGGGTGGGATTGATGCTCCAAGGAGTAGCACACAAGTGGAGGAAGCCCAGCTGCTAAAACCTCAGGTCGATGGCAACTCAGCACCCGAACCCCACCCAGTTGATTCCATGGTGATTGAATGGTTGCGCAAGGCTATAGAAGTGTCTTCAGACGGCAAAGGGTGGGCCCCGCTTGCAGAAGTTGGTTCAGTTATGGTCCAGTGGCATTCCGACTTTGACCCTCGCACTTTTGGGTTTAAAAAGCTCAACGCGCTGTTAATATCCACAGGCCGCTTTGAAATCTCGCATCGAAGTGTTGGGGATGCGAAGACAGATATAATATACTCCCGATACCTTAATGAATAAGAAAGAGGGTTAAGCAAGCAAGTTCTAAGTCAGGATGGCCCACAAGGATACTTTTTCCGGCTCCGGCTCATAACAAACGGTGTATATCCTAGGCCGCCAACGACATGCCATATGCCATTTCGTAGACGTGTTATGTGTCAAAAGTGACGACGCGCAGTGAGTGTTCTAAGCAAACACGTCCCAACTTAGATCAAATCTAGTAGAGTTGGTCTCATCGGCTCGCTTTAGGCCTAATAGGGCTGATTAGTACTAGGGTGTAGAGTTGATTCTACATTATTCCATATACATGAAGAGCACTGCAGATTAAGTGATTGTGATTCTTGGCAGCGACAAAAACAATTGAAGTTCATTCTAATTTTGTAAATAATTGGCTTGAATTGATATATTGTTAATAGAAAATGAAGGCTTCTGGGATACCCAATTTTACTAGGTTTTACCCTAAGCTGGAGACCCTGCTTGGTTAGCAATCTTATCAGCTATCTTATCTACTGGGCGATCGGGTCTCTTAGGCAGGAGAACTATCGCGCCCCGCCCAGTCATATGGATTTTTCAGTTCGTTGATTCACTCCAATTCCTACCCTAGTCCTACAGTCCAAATTCAATTATTGTACAATCGGTTTAACTCACCCCACTTTATGGAGGGTAGAAATGATTTTTGATTGGGGGGTAGACTTGGATTTTCTGATTGATGCTTGGATATGCGTCCAGGCAAGACAACATCATCGCTCCAATGGAGGAGATGAGGCGGCGTGTGTGTCCGAGATATAACTTCCATTAATTTCGAAGACTCAAGACCTTTTCCATAGGGAATGGGGATTCCATTACCATATATCTTGTCCGGATCGGCTGTAGCCTTTCTAACTGACCTACCCGCGCTCGTCGTTTAAGGGCAAGAGTAGGATAAGCCTGTAGAGGCAGAGCGTATTCGAGAAATATAAGGCGGAGGATATAGACGAGTCCAGTTAGAGGTATAGGATCTGGCTGGTAGGAAGGCACTACCGTCTGGCGATGACGAGAAACCTAGGATACCACTGAAATAGATCAACACGGTCCTTTGTGGTTGGCCATTGATAACTGACTTAGTGGCGAGCGCTAGAGTTAGACCAAACAATAGCTCGATAAGTCCTTCGGGAGACCCTGGGGCGGCGCCCCCTCGACTTCTATACTATGCTCATCCTCGTTAGTTATCTCACCTAGGTCATTTAACCATGTAGTGAAACCCCCGTCCTCCTCTTGGTGGTTATCACTCTTTCGACTCTGTCTATTGTGAATCTTTTCATTATTGTCATTGGGACGACCATCTTCCCCTTCTTCAATTTCTTCTTCTTCGCTCTCTTCGTCTTCCTCTTCCTCTTCATGGTCATCACCAACATCCTCATTCGTAGTCTGGATACCCTCCCCATGTCCTGCAGCCGGTTGGTTATGAGCCACCGGGCGTTTATACCTCCTTGAGAGCTCCTTGTGATGCTTACGAGAGCGATGGTGCTGTAGAAGAATGGAGGGTCTAGCCGGATGGGTTAGAGATATCACGCGTGCACGGACCAGTGTTTAGGGCACATTATTGAGAAGCCTCTTTCAGGTGAAAGTGGGATGCAGGGTAAAGACAGGGATTATCAGCCAATAGTATTGCGAAGCGTCCACTTTCAGTAAAAGTAAGAAGTTCAATAAGGATGTAGTTAGTGGCGGATAGGAGATAGATGAATGGCGAGACCACAGCATCCTTTTAAGGCGACTATAAATACAGAACAATTCCTGTGCTCATGGCGGCACGAGTATTCCCTGAGAACATGAATCTCATGCATATTTACACTAGGACAAATAAATCAAAAAAGAACGGAATTATCGCTTTTTGCTTCCCCCATACTCACACATATTCTCCCCATATAGTATTTTATTTCCATGCTGCGCCAAGGGAAATAGCCTCGCGCTACGATTGTTTACTGAGTCCACAGATGTAACGCTGGGCTTCTGCGGCGAGGTACTCATGAATGAGCGAGCAATCGCAATCGGTATGTTGTAAAAGCTTCATCTTGAGCTCCTGGACCTCCAGAGTCAAGTTGGCTAGGTAGATGGACAGGTCATGATTGGTTCGTTCCAGCTCTTGCTCCTCTGACTGAACTCTTAGCGTATGTACCCGCTTCTTAGTTCGAAATTTGCTGGCCGCAATACGATTCCTTTCTTTTGTATGCTGACTATGGTCTTTTCGCTGTGGGTCCGAGTGTTTACCACGATGGCGGCCGTGGCTACCGCATGATCTGTTTGAACGGCCAGAACCTCCTCCTCCTGTTGCTACATTGGCCTTGCTGTCTTGAGAGAAGTCTGATCTCAAGCATTTCCGAGGTGAAATTTTATTTGAGCAACGCTTCGGCTTTCGATGCTCCTCTTCAGTCGTTGAGGGCGGAGACGGGATGCCTAACTGATGGGAGGTTTTGGGAGATGACATCTGAAAAACTAAGGGTGTATCTGTGAAAGTGGCGGAAGGATATGGATCACTCCAGTGATCCAGAGAACTGGTTGCGGAGGTAGTAATAGAATCATTGAACAAGAATTCACTCTGTTTGTAAACGCTCGCCAAAGTCCTTCCTTCTGTCGATTGTGGAAGGGTTTGCTGATCTATTAAACACCATTGCTCCCACAACGAGTTGGAGGAGGCGGACAATGTATTGGAAGTATCGAAGCCCACATTATTGTTCATGGAACCTAATGCCATAGATCTTCCTTCGCCCATCATGTAGTTGCCTGGTAGGTTGATTAGACATAACAGCCCGTAGCGGTAGAACGAGGAGCTACGAGAATCGTTCCTTACCTTTCTGTAGTTGTTGTTTTAAGGATGTAGAATGGTAATTGACTAGATCTGTTTATAATAACGTCTTTGTGGATTTGGAACCAATTTTAAGGACACTGGATGATAATTGTGCCTAAGTCGGTGGCAGACGAGCGGCAATTGAGTTGGAATGGATAGACGTAGATATGACGTCACCAGCAGTAAATCCTGGTAAAGAGGGGTTATTACCGCTCTTGGTGATGACCTCACTACTTACATTGCGGGCCGCCTTTGCAATGTACGAAATCTCACTGCCGGAATAACAGTGAATCCGATAGCCTGGTTCGCAAATTGAAGTAGCAGCGGCTGCCAATGGTAAGAATGCTATCGCCCTCTCGCCCTACCTATGCCGCCCCTCATGACACACAATTGATAGTGTCGGCGGAGATGATGGTAGTGAAAGAGCCGAGGCGGATTCTTTGGGGGCGACCTGGAACAGCCTTTTGGCCTCGGATTCGACTTCTCATACAGCGAGGTGTCATCTTGACTACGAAGGAGACTTTGTGGCCTTGTACAAAGTGGCGATATGGGTGAAGTGGCTCCTCGTCCGATCTACAACCTCTATGTCCATCATAAAACCCTTGTGGTGCCATTGAAATAGAGCACAACGGGTCGTAGGTGCGTTGGGTAGCCCGCTAGTCGTAGCAGGCGTAGCAATCACCATGGCCCAGCCCCAGGCCAAGGAATATGCAGCTCGATCGGAGGCTAATATACCGGCCATTGGACCGCCAAATTATTCGGCAATCGGAGAGTGTAAAAGTTCTTGCATAGGCTATGTGTGGATGGAATCTATGCTGGTTTCGCTGGTTTCGCTAGTCAGCAGTCAGCCAGAATAAGCTGTTCAACAATTGCTTACTGCACTAGGGGAGATAGCCTCGAGGTGCGATTGCTTACCGAGTTCACAGAATGATTTATTCGTTTTTACCGTTAGAATCAGTAACCTTGGGGGTTGTTATATTTTTGGCCGTATTGCATGTCTAGCAGTTCAGTAAGTTTTGCCGTCTTAACAGGAAGAGGCCTCGTTTACCGGTGTATTCTGAGACGACCCTAAGTGCATGGAATGCGTGTAGACCTGCGCAGCTCCACAACAGGCCTTGTGAGCTACAAGAAGGTAGCTTAGATGGGCTATTTCCGCTTCGAGTCGAGGTATTTCAGCATTCAATATTGATGTCTTGGAACAATCCAGTCCCGCTTGTTGGCTATTGTTGCGTTCCTCGTTGGTCATTATGGGAGTTTGCTGATTTGATTTAAGCCGATGTTCATTAATGAAAGAGAGCTCGAGTATATATGCAGATAGGTTTGGGCCTATTTTGCTGGTAGCCGACCTCTTTAGTATAAACTCGAAGTCGAAGGGAGGGATGGTGTAGGTTGCGGACTAGGAGGGCTTATGTCCTTAAAACAACGTGAGAAATCTTTCTTGAAATTGTCAATGATTGGAAATGGGGAAATAGGGTTGGGATTAAGCAAACAGAGCAGTTACCAAAAGATGATGTTGGGAAGATCAAATCTTCGCTTCATAAGGCCATCATATGCGACATGAGTACGGAAGACGAAATTTATTGATCCACCCATGATGAGGGACGAAAAAGAAAAAAAGAAGGTAGTTGGTTGCTTGACAGTGAAATTATGTCATACCATTATCGTAGGAACCGGGTAAGGTGTTTTTATTACATCACCTTGGTATCAACATTAACAGGGCCTTAGGTCTAGTGCTCTCCAGGTGGTTTGTCTTACTCTGACCCATCAGCCGGCTGGGTTGTCTGGTCTGATAAACTCCAAACGTGCAATGTGTCATCGACTAGCCCTTTCTCGAATTACGTAGATACGTGAAGAATGTACATCGGCAGGCCTTTTCGCGGTCCGCTGTGATTCACTGCCACTCAACGGGCTTACCAGTCGTGGTAATAATAACGTCACTCGGGTTTATTAAATCAATGGCGTAAAAACGTGTAGATCATCCTTCACCACAATGACATCATTCTTGTTGAGGAAATCATCGCTGCAAGTGGTGGCTTTTATTTAACATGAGCCAAGGGTAATGAGTAATTACACATAGACTTTACATGTAAGGTCGTGGCCGTAGCCTTGCATATATTTCAATGTTGCCCACGCTACTACTACGAACGTCAAGTATGATACCGAACAGAACTTCTAGTGCCTCGAATGCCTCCACTTCGTCGATACGCGAATTAAGTCGGGGGACTAATCTCCCACTCTTACTTCCAGCTCCGCGCTCTCATCCGGTAGAGACCCATGCCGGGCATCCCATAGCTCCCTCTGCCCCAAGAAGAGTTCTTACGTCCTTAGCTTGCGAGTCATGTCGACAACGCAAAAGCAAGGTACGTAACTTCTAAACGCAGTCTATTTAGATGTGGGCTTAATGGTGGCATAGTGCAACGGTGCTCGACCGATGTGTTCTCAGTGCCAAAAGAAACATACCAATTGCATTTACCGACAAACACCTGAAGCTATTTATAAAGAGAACTTGGAAACGCTCCAAATGTCGCATCCTGCTGCTGTTATCTATCGGGCTATACAAACTCGGCCAGAGGCCGAAGTCCAGGAAATTATCCGTCGCATTCGAGCTGGTTCCGATGCCGAGACTGTCGCACACCAGCTCAGCACAGCGGACTTCCTTCTACAAGTGCAACTGGAACCCGAAACCAAATGCCGCTATGAGTTTCTTTATTCGTCTTCAATGCCTTCATACTTGCAAACTCCGACGAACCCTTTCATACACACCTTAATTCATGAGTGGAATGAGAAAGACCCTGTCGGCAATGCCAATGTCCCGCCACTGTCGGAATCAGAAGAAGGGTCCAAAGCCCAGTACTTCAAGCCGGTCCACGCAGCCTCTATTATTGACACTAGAATGGATGAGATTATCCCTTCCAAGTGGACTACTGTTGACGCTGATGATGAGCTGATGAGGACACTCATACGTGCTTACTTTCTTTATGAATATGATTGGTTTACTTTTTTTCATAAGGACTACTTCCTGGACGATATGCTGACTGGATCTGATACCTTTTGTTCTCCACTTCTTGTCAATGCTATCCTAGCGGTCGGATGTGTAAGTCTTCATATATCTCGTGAGATTTTATAGATCCTGTAGTTTTTCTTAGGATTTCTACTTACTGTTCTCTTCGACAGCATTGCCAAAATTACCACTCAAAGGCAGCAGAGTTCTGGAACCCGGATAGCCTTGGTTATAGATTTCTTGCTGAAGCGAAAAGGCTATGGATAGTCGAAAAATCTGATGAGAGAAGCCTAACCACTCTACAGGCCGCTCTCATCATCAATACGATCGTCAACATGTTCGGTATAGATAAGCTAGCGTCAGCGTACCTGGTCCACGCAATCGATATTGCTCATAACTTGGGGCTGTTCGAGCCAACAACATACCTAAAGCATAAGAAGTTACGCCACTCTTATGATATTACGGCCTGGTCACTCTTTCATTGGCAGTGGTATAAAACATGAACCCTAGCATTACAAATACAGTGTTTCAGTTCGCTAACAGAACAAAGTACGTTAAGTCTCCAGTTCCAGACAGCTCCCTTGTTGCGTACTCCGCCTCACAGTCCGTTACCGGATCCCGATCTCGATCCCGACTGGTATGGTGAAATTTGGCTGAAGTACCCGTCGAGTTCAGTATTAGTGCCAATGCAGTACCGTTATACTTTCAAGGCCAGGATCGAATTTAGTCTCATTCTCAACACGGCCATGCTTCAGGGTTTTACGAATGAAAGCGACAATGAAGCAGTTCAAAGAGGGGCAGGAAGAATCGTTGCGACAATAGAGAAACTAGAAGCCTGGTACCGCACATTACCAGACCTGTTGTCACCGTCAAATATCGTCTTCCCATCGCAGCTGAAGTTACAGTGAGTACCTCGTCCGTCTTATGAAACAGGGGGGTAGGGTTGGCCGGTTGATGCACCTCCGTTCTACCGGGGAATAAATTATACTAATGTCAAACCAAAGCCTCCATTACTGCTATGTCCTCATCCAACTTTACGAAATCCTGACATCGTACGAAAGCAACGGCTCACAGCCACTTCTGCTTGATCAAGACGCAATCCAAAAATCCCTTACCCACTACAGAGTCTCCTTTGAGACTATTCTGCGCATCCACTATCTCCGCCATAGTTTCGAATACAGCAACATGATGCTGACCCAGTTTCTTGCTATGCTTGCTTTCCTGGCTCTCAACAAACTCGATCCCCTCATGACGCAAAATTCCTCCAAGCCAGAAGTGTCTAATATGGATGCGGGGGATGCAGATACCAGAGCTGCCAAGGCAACATTACTCATTGCGCAGAAAGGCCTCAGCGACCAGGGGAGGGGTTATTACCTGCCGAAAATTGTCCTTCAAGACGTCCTCGACCGCATGACGCCTAGCGACTCCAACGTACTGCAGAGTTTCATAACCATTCAGCGAGAAGGGCAGGAAGTAGCTGAAGAGCGCAAGATACGTATGGAGAGCCATTGTCCGCCAGGTATCATGCATATAGCAAACAGTCCGGATCGGCAGCAGCATGATAATTGGATACGACGATTTGCGAAGTTGACTGGTGAAGATTCTGGTAGGTCCATTTTGGGCATAATATTTGGGTGCAAGGGTGGGCGAGGCTGGTTAGAAGGAGCAGAAAGAAAATACATTAACTCATGACTTATAACTGGATACTGTAGTTGTCTTAGGAGAGTATTAACCACAAAATGTCATCTATTTACGGATGATAGCTCAGCTCTCTTCGTCTCCCTCACTTTCACATTCAAAAGTCCCATCCACACAGGCATAAGTATCTAAAACCACAACTCTTCAACTCCATTTCAGTATATATAACCATTATCAACCTGAAGGCACAAAGAACAGATACCAGCACCAGAAACCAGCCGTTGTGTTTATCATTCGTCTTGACCTCGAGTCTACTCTGCCAGGGCGTACCTTAATGGCACTTTACGTGACGCGTCCCGTCGCGTTCCGTGGCAAACACCTGCTCTGATCGGCACTCTCAATCTTGTATACAGGATAAAGTCAAATCAACTCTACACCCTAGCAATAATCAACCCTGCTAGGTTTAAAGTGGGTCAATAAAATCAACTCTAGTAGAGTTGATTTAGTCATTAGTTACTAGTCTAGGTTTTAATCTGGTATGATTGGTCTGGCAACAGCCTGGCAAAACCATCTCAGACTGTATACATCATTTCAGCCATGAAACTGTCAATCGTGTGTCTTAACCCTTCAGATGAAATTGCACAACCCGTCGCACGTCGGGAGATATCTCTACACCGATGGATGATGCCCAAACTTGACCGACTAAAGTTGCATAATCTGTCCACGGCAGCATGAACCAAAAAAAACCATGGAAATCGTCCGGAATGCCATCCGGATCAGCCCAAGCATTATTAACAATATTCAGAACATCCACTTGCACATCCGTTGGCAAAGGAAGATGCTGCATGGCTCCGCTGCCGGCACGGCTAAGTCGAATATAATATCGACCCTCGAAACGCTTTATCCCTGTACGCCTATCGTTGAGTATTCCAAATTGCCAATCAAGGTTTCTTTCTCGACTCAAATCATCTTCGATATCATTCCAGGGAATCTCGCACTTTGGAAGACGACTCCGTAACGATAAGAACCAGTTTATATCGTTCTCCTTGTCAAGATCCAAGATTAAAAGATCATTTTGGGTGCCGAATGAGAACCTAGAGAGTGGAAGGCTGTATGATCGACATACGAGTTGTAATTTTTTGATCCTCGACGAATGCGACTGGTGAGGCCCTGAAATACATAAACGAGAAAGTGATCTAGACCAATAAGACAATTCCTCTAGATGCAACGCATTCCCGACGCGCTTTGGACAGAGAATCAAGGTTTCAAAGACGTTTTCGATATCATGGAAATCATCTTGGATGTTCCACTGGAGATCGATATAGAGTGAGTCGCGTTTTGGGTCAACCCAGCCATATATGCGATCGACATATTCAGAGGTACCGAATTTATGTCTGCCCGAAATGAGAGAAAGCTTTCGATTTCTAGTGGTGATTTCGCGGACTTCTTTGCATACGGACATAAGTCCTGGCACGTCGTACTGATAATGAGGGTACTGCCTCCCACTTCCTTCTATTCGGCGCGCGTACAGGATGTATATGCGAGGTGAACATGGAGAGAACGCCAGGTTCCAAATCTCATTTCTGACTTCTGCAGGTAGTTTTGCGAAGTATTTGAATTCATAGAGATGTCTCTCTGTGTCTTGAGGTGGCGATGATTGGCGGGTGAAACATCGGCCGAAATAGGGCGAAACTGACATGCTTTGTCACCTTTGCTAGACAGTGGTCCACGGCGTGTATCTGACGAAGGAGTAGTCGTCAACACTGAAGATTCATCGTCCATTTTGGTCCGTCATCAAATGACCGAGGGCATGCAAGGTTGCAAGATTAAAAAGGGTGGCAATTGCGATTGGTAAATGAAGAAAATTTTCTTCCGCCTCCGACTAACCTCATATGGATAAGTGTGCTAGGCTATGTCCGGTGCTTAGGTTAGGGGTCAACAGGCGGACAAGCACCCGTCACAATTTCCGCATCCGCTATAGATCTCTGCGCTGTCGGACGATCCAGCACGCCGCTTGCGATGAAGATATTGCGTGTCAGACTTGGAGTTTCACTACGTCTCCGCATGGCTGCCAAGTCATAAAAAATCCCGCACAATCTCGAATGGTATTATAAAAGGCTGGGCGGTAAGGTCGTAGAGATTATGTTGGGTAGAGCATTTAATTCTATGATACACTATAATCTTACAACGAGGCAGTAACAAACAACAAAGTATCAACTGTTTCCAAGCAGTATGCTGCTATTGTGGTAGGGTTTAAAGTTTACATGGTTATTTTGTTGTGAGGGAAAGCGGCTTAGAGGCGGCCGAAATAAGAACGATTATGGGTGAACAGTCGATGTTCGCCTTGTAAGAGAACCCCTTGAAAATGTGGCTAGGAAGCAAAAAAAAGAAGGAAAAAAAAAAGAACAGACCCTAAGACAAAAAGAAAAGAAAAGAAAGACAGACGCTTAGCCCATGCTAATCTAACAATGGTGTTAGATGTTCTCTATTAGACTGTGTTCGCTCTGAACATTTTTTGGGATATTTATTGGATCCACAAGACCCTCATTGCTGTACTGCAGATAGGGTGAGCAAGGGACCCTTCTTGTTTCTTAGACACTGGAGAAGCCGATTCGGTCCTTGACCATGATTGCCAAAGTGGATTCAATCGCCCAGCTGTATCAGTAAGACTAGGGTGGTGGCCAATAATCATGCAATACGAGGCAAGGCCGTTAATGCAATGTCGTCTTCGAGGCAGTTGGCTATACTGTTGGCCAATCGTTGACCTCAATAATCATGTCTTGCTTGCATCGGCTGGCGGCTGAGTTTGTACGAGAAACTTTTGTGGCGCTTACATGCCATGGGGGCAACTGCTAGTTAGCATAAGTGCCCCACGATGATCTGCCACCCAGGGCTGATGATGCACTGCCAACTGTAAGGATGGACCCGTCAGTGTGGGAACTATTCCAATGCAATATGTTGACCTCTTTCCATTTATCAACATGTACACTGATGATATATTGGCGCTTTCAAATAAGTTGTCATTCCCCCGGGTAACTATTTCACTTTAATAATCACACTGAAAACGAGGTTATACCTATTGAGCATATTTTAATTGATCTAAGTCCTTTCACCTAACGGCTGCGGAGACTTATGCTAGCGCAAGGGATAGCTGGCTCTATTTTTCTTCTTCAAGCTGCAGGGTATGACAGCTTTCCTTCAGCCATGCTTGTTCTAGCGAAGAAATGGCCCATAACGTCAGGCAAGGCTAGTTAGATGACTTAAGAAGTAGATCTCTCTGTCACTGGCGTCAGAGAAAGAATTCAAGTTGGTTGACCAGTCACGATATAATGCTTTCCCGTTACCGGTGGAATTGCTCCGACGTACATAACGAGGCGGCTCTAGTGTTAAATCTAGGGTGGTCTCGAACCACGCAATCATATCAGAGCGCTTCGGTTATTCCGTGTGAACCACTGTTGAAGGTTATGAACTGTGATTATTTCCTTATATTTCTTTTGAATTCATGCCTCTGTAAAGCATTTCCCCCCCTCCCCCCAGCTTTTCCAGCTGAGTTGTTAGCTCCACTACGCAGACCCCGCCCATCCCTCGTACAGGGAACTTGTCACAAGAGTAATCTGATTGGTTATCCCTGAGTTGCGCCGGGTGTGAAAATTCAAATCCATCTGTCTCTACCCTTATGCACAGTCATCGTGGCTTTTGCTAAACGAGACGTTAGGAAGACAAAATTTGACATGCTCCATGGTCGTTCCAGCGGGCCTGGTTGGCATTCTCGGTTCTCGATTTGAGACATCCCCACTGTAATAAAGTTTAACGAAACGTTGGGTTCTTAGAGTCCAGATCTCGCCAAGGCTAGTCTTAACCCCAGTTGTCTAAGACTGCAATAAATCAGCCACGAATACAATATTAAAATGATGGTGTAGATACTGGGAAGAGTCCAGGCTTTTGGAGGCCCACCTAAGGGCCTAAGGAACGGGTTATGAGATACGTCGAATTCACACACCCCCCTTCCTATATTTCACGGAGGCTTGGGACATGGGGGATACTACTAGTCTACCATCGTCATTCGGGTGGCTTTACAAGTTTGGAGGAAGGGAGATACACTTGCACACAGACGGAAAAAAAAACAAAAACAGAACAAGAACAAATAGGATATTTACTACCGCTAGCTCCGCCTGCATCATCCTTTAGTCGTCTTTCTGCCTCTTCATACACCTTGAATATGATCCAATCATTGACAACAGAGCTCGCGAGATCCAAGAGAAAGAGTAAGCTGGCTATTTCCTTTATTTGGCTTTTGTTCTGATACTACGGAGCACCGACATACTGTATGCAACGGAAATAATGCAAAGAAAAGCAGGGTATCCTATGATTATCACACTAATATAGTGTTGTTTAGAAACCAGAAGGGTTTCTACCCTTACTCCTGAACAGCTCGCCCGCAAGAGAGCTAACGATCGGGAGGCTCAGAGGGCAATACGTATGCGTACAAAAGAGCATATAGGGCGGCTAGAGCGCGAGCTAGCGGAGCTCAAGAGCGACCAAAGTCGTGACCAGACCATCCAATATTTATTACGTCGTAATACAGCTATAGAGAAAGAGCTGATCCGACTCAAAGAGGTTATGGGTGCGCCAAGGGCCTCTTTGTCTTGCCATGAACCAGGTCCAAGTGCACAACAACTTTTATTTCCCGACAAGTTCTCAACAACAACAACAACAACAACAACAGTTCGCAATGGAATTCTCAGCATTGGTAGCGATGCCATTCCTAGCACTCACAGAACACCATTCTTGAAGGATTACAACGGTCACCGAGACTGTAACCAACAATATATTCCCTTGTCTACCAACTGGGAACCTTGGGAGAGCACCATCTCCTGCGCCATCCTCTCCAACACATTGGCCCCTTCATCACCAGGCGACTGTAGTGATGGAAATATTCAAACCAGCATACCCACCTCGGCCCTTCCCTTCAGCAATACCAGTGCTCCAAACCTTTGCACTATTTATGGTGGGGATGCCATCAAGATAGAGTATATCGAGGTGGGCTACCTCGGCAGCATACCCCAAGCGCTTCATCAGCCTGACATGAGGTATGGCAAGTAGATTAGGCATAATAGATATCTATAAGCCAAGCTTTGTGTTAATACTCCTCCTTTGTATCCTGACACTTCTCACTCCCACCACTCTGTATTACATTATTAGCAGTAGCTGTCTGCCCCACTACGAGTCAGCAACGACCTACTCTTCTATTCCCAATTATCGTGTACCTGTAATTGTCGAATACCCCTGTCTACTGCTTAATCGCCTGTCTATCCCCGTTTTATTCCCTTCCAATCCATACCGTGGATATTGACCTGTCCTATTTTGATCGACGATCTGCATGTGTTTGTAAACGCGTTTTTTTGCATTTACTTGTTATATTGCCTCTTTATTATAAATTTAACTCGAGGTTTCTCTTAAATAGTCTCTATAAGCTTATGCTATCAAATGGCCAGTAGTGCATAGCTGCTTTCCAATATAGTCCTTAAATATTTCTTCAATTATACTTCTTCTTAGCGTAACTTATTGGTATTTGCAGATAGGATAGCGTCGTATTATAAACTAATATTACCTAACACATCCTATAGCACCACAAAGCGATGCGTGCCGTTGAACTTGCTATCGTTAAGCTATTTAAGCGAAGTTTTAATTAACTGCCACTTAGATCAGACGCGGATAGGATACTTAAGAGGGTGCGACCGCTGCTGATCGCCCTTCCAATTCACTTTCTTCGTGTTTCCCACTACGGGGATTTGCTGTCTACTTTATTGTGACAATCAAGACCTAACCGCTAGCGGTTAATATTTTAGGCCAAACTACCAACCTCCCAAGGCGGCGCAAGCCAATAGTCGTGCGGGGACGTAAGTCAGGGTAGGTCATGGCGCGAGACAGAGGGTGCCTGTGTCGTTCACCATTGTTTCTAGGCACCAACCGAATATTTCCACTTGACGCTGTCTGCAAATTGCTTGAGGGGTCCTTTTGTCTATGCTAATCAAACGGGAGACAAAATAATGGGAGATATAGATCATCTACAGATCATCATGCGAAGATCATTTCGATACTCTCGTATCATTTAACGAAGCATGTCTTCTAATCCAGGTTTGCAGACCCTACCGCCAAACTTTCCAGGGAAGTTCTCTTCTCTGCATCACCTAGATAGTCTAGCTCAACACCAAGCACTGTCCTGCTCGTAAACCCAGCGATATCATGCCGGACCTCAGTTCAGACGCTGGCTAGGTCTCTCATTAGTTAGGTATATTGAGAAAAGAGGTACGCTATTGAGTGCACTTTTAATTCAAAGTACATAAACTGTTCTTTAAAACGAGAAGGATGACAGTAACCTCTGCCGTTACAGCCTCTCAGAAGAGGGGAGTTTATTTAAAATCATGAGACATTTGTTCCAGAAAAAGTCTCAAATAATATATATTA
>JAPHDB010000432.1:0-30986 GCA_030772735.1 Fusarium sp. MBC 181 | reverse complement strand
GTTACCTCCAGGACCGCCGTTGTTACCTCCTGGACCACCGTTGTTACCTCCTGGACCGCCGTTGTTACCTCCTGGACCGCCGTTGTTACCTCCAGGACCGCCGTTGTTGCCTCCTGGACCACCGTTGTTACCTCCTGGACCGCCGTTGTTACCTCCATTGCCTCCAGGGCCACCAGAGTGACCACCTGGCTTACCTCCGACAGGGCTACCGGGTCTACCTCGTGAAGGTTGTCTTCCAGGACCTCCTTGGCCAGGTCGACCACCAGGGTGACCACCAGGGCTACCAGGCCTGCCTCGGGATGGCTGACGTCCAGGACCTCCTTGGCCAGGATGACCGCCAGGGCTGCTGGGTCTACCTCGTGAAGGTTGTCGTCCAGGACTTCCTTGGCCAGGTCGACCACCAGGGTGACCACCTGGCTTGCCTCCTACAGGGCTACCGGGTCTACCTCGTGAAGGTTGTCTTCCAGGACCTCCTTGGCCAGGTCGACCACCAGGGTGACCACCAGGGCTACCAGGCCTGCCTCGGGATGGCTGACGTCCAGGACCTCCTTGGCCAGGATGACCACCATGGTTGCTGGGCCTGCCTCGGGAAGGCTGACGTCCTGGATGACCACCTGGCTTGCCTCCGACAGGGCTACCGGGTCTACTTCGTGAGGGTTGTCTCCCAGGACCTCCTTGATTAGGACGACCACCAGGACCCTTTCCATTTGGACTGCCTGGGCGGTTTCCTCCAGGTCGAGATGAGCCACCTGGACCCTTTGGACCTCCAGGGCTGCTAGGTCTGCCTCGTGAAGGCTGTCTCCGAGGACTACTGGGTCTGTTTCCGTGGTGTCCACCAAAGCCACCTCGACCTCCTCGAGAGCCTCCTCGAGAGCCTCCTCGATCTCCTGTAGAGCCACCTCGAGAGCCTCCTCGAGAGTTTCCGTGACCACCACGACCTTGATTGCCACCGCTGCTACCTCCTCTTCCCCTACCACGTCCTGATGAACCTCCCCTACCGCCACGACCACCACCACTCATATCTCTCTCATCATCAGAGTCATCATCAAATCTCTGACGACCATTGTTAGACCATCTTCTGCCATATCGAGAGACAGGAATGGATCGGCTGACGGCGACATGTTCATCGCGCCTGGCCGGAGCATTGGAGTTGACTGGTGCTGCCACAATGGCTGGCACAGCAGAAAGGAGGGCAACGACTGCCAGCTTCATTTTGAGATGCTAGGTCTTGACTTGACTTGTTGGTAAGTAAGAATGATTGTTGTAGAAAAGAATGTTGTATTGTTTGAGTTGAGCTGTTGAGAACAACGTTTTTAGGAGAGCGGAAACGCTTCCTTTTATGCTTTGAAACATTTCAACTTCTCTGCATGTAAAGCTTCAACTTTCTACTGTGCGGACTAATCGCGACACATCTGTACATCCATTCTCCAGCTGAAAGGGTTTGACGCTGTTTCTACAAACGCTTATGCAAGGACGAACCAATCGCTTGATCGGTTACCAGCAGCATCTACCATCCAACATAAAGTAGAAGCATTATCTCCTGCAAACACGTAGAGATCTAGACCATTTGGTGGCTTTCCTCTGTTACCCTCAGAGTATGGTGACTTGCAGGACTCTTCCAATCTCTACTTTGAGCATACTGGTAGAGGTTGGACTGGTAGAAGGCCCAGAACACTCAGCTCAAATCCTGCCACTCCTTCCTGCAACAGGTAACGCAATTGATGATATGAATTACGTATGAAGAGTTTAGGTTTGCACCAACTCTTTTTCTCCACATCGTGCTACCCCGTTGTGGCACTTAGCTTTTTTCTACCCCCACAGAATTTCCCTTTCTGACGGCACTATCGAACGACGTTGAACTCAATCGTCAATAAGCTAGATCCACCTTTCCGCTCTAGAACAGCTGCGGGTGGTAGAAACGTGCGGCAGGCCCGTTGAGGCTAGACGTTGAGCCCGAATGCAGGTGGCTTTATGCTTCAATAATTCCCTACCCGCTAAGTCTCATTCATTTAGTAGCCAACGCTCGGAAGCTCTTTCAACGGTAATGATGCATGAAATATGCATAAGATGTTACTATTGAACCTTGATGATATGAACCTGAAATTTCGAAACATCATTTAACCGTTCGGCGAACTGTCGTAGGATGAGTGGAAAGTCCTGGCGGCTGAACACTAAGCCTACAGATGAACAGAAGAAACTCCAATGGTTTCACCAATCCGCAGCAGCCACCTTTTTTATTCTTTCAGAATGTACTGTCGGAGCTTGAACCGCATACACCCAGGCCATTCATATTGTTCCATTGATGTTGGCGTGCTTTCAGCGGCGATCGATGATGTTTGATTGGGTGGTGGTCCGAGAAGTAGTTCGTTCGAGATCCATGATGTACTAAGCAGCCGGTACAGTTAGCCACCTTTAGTATTCAAGGACTGGTACAGTCTCGTGAAGGACTAACGCAGGTCTCTCGCATAACAGATCCTCAAAAGGTGCTTTCAAAAAGATCGCCACATTAGATCACACTGCTCTCAATCTGAGCTCATGCTAAGCGACCTCTCTTGCATGAGCGCTAGGACCCTAATGCTAGATGCTAAACACTCCTCCATTCTCCAGTTTGGATCTCAGCTTGCTGTCTCCGGTTTATGCGGGCACGAGAAATACGACGACAGTTGTTTGGTCGGTTCTCGAGTGGCAACTAGCTTTGTAAACCAGATGCTTGATTCCAACTACGAGTGCATTAATTCACACATTTGAAGTGCCCTTCAGCTGTGCCAAGACTAGATTCCACGTGCTGAAAACTAAGACCTGACATGCAAAGCTAGACAGTAAACACAGAGTGGCGGTACTAGCACCGTTGATATAATGTTCAACTCTTGATCTGCCAATCGGGAACAGAACTGTGTTGCGGTGCCGCAAAGATTGTCTCTCGGCCCCGATATGATGAACCCACAAGGAGGCTTGCTGACAATAGCTGATATATCTGTATCACATCTGCAGTAGGAGACAAGGCTTGCATTTATTGAAGTTAGTTCATTACATGATATGTCATCTCTCACTCTTCGGGATGTACTGTCGCAGTGATAGGTTGGAAGGGCTCATTGCTTTAGATACACAAGGGATAGCCTCAGCACTGCAAAGTGCTGCAAACGTCTTTTAATAGGTCAGTATGATTAATGAAATTGGTAAATCCGCATCTATAGCCATTCCAGTTTATCGCTGTTTAATGCAGGTCCGTTATGTGCAGCATCTCTTGCATTACTTGAATAATGCTCTACACTAGCCCCATGTCGCTTATTGTTATTATTTCGACTTTTGACTGCTGTCAGCTCTACGGAGGTTGTGGACTTTTCCTTGTTACCCATTTCCCTCCATTCTCACATGCATGTGCATGTACATGTACAGTACCTTGGTGATTACTATTGTATTCAACTAGCTACGTAGTTTCCTGACTATTGCAATATTTAAAACCTTATAGAAAGCTGTAAAGTTGGCGTGTGAGTGGCTATTTTTGTGAATACCTGCAGTAGTGCGATCCAAGTATTTGGAATGGCTGAAATGCTGCCCCATGAAACTGTCTAGAGTGGAGAAGCGGACAAACTGAAAGCTGAAAGGCCGAGCCTCCGCGACTATCCCATCTGATGAGCCTTTGATGATGAAATTCTGACTTCGTTTTCAAGCAGCCTCCGAGACTCTCCGACATATTGCGAGGATTTCCTTCACAGCCGATGGATTTGTCAGTTGTCTTTGTTGCCCATTTGCTCGGCTTCCGGATAACCTCAGGAATTCCAATGTGCAAGTGATCTGAGTCTAGGTAGACTCAATGCATAGACCGGCCTGGAATCGAGATCTTGTACATTGAACATGAACACATCATTTCCTGTAGCACTACTGTTGTAGGGATACATGCCCGGAAATTCGGCTTCTGCTTACCTAATCCATTGTTGACATTCGACTGGCAATGAATGCTGATTGGGTTGGAAGCGGGGTAGCCACTTTGTTGAGAAGATGTGCTAAGCTTTCTGAGCTTGACCGGATTAACCAATGTCCCTTTTGAAAAACAAGAGAAGCCATCATTGTTAATAAATCAACATTGATGATAGAGTCAACATTCCAAAGGGTCATATGTCGTTAACAACTTGCAAGGATGCATTAAGAGCTGAGGGAGTACAGCCCTGGGCGCACAAACTTTGGTGAAGACGAAACACTTTCACAGCGACATGCAAAGGCGAAGGCGGCTGCCAAGAATGGTCCCCCGCGGTGGTACTGGTAGATTCCGAAGCCAAAGCCATGAGTAAGGCATTGATTGTTATCATGACGAGCCTTGGAGGCCAAGCGAGAACAGATTGCGGGATGGGAAATACCTCCGCGCGTTATTGCGCGTTGTCATGGAATATAAGGGATGCTGAAGTCATCGAAAACAAAAGAAAAGGGCTTTAGTGGGTGCGCAATCAAGGCAATAGCAGCTGGACATGAACTGTGACGGAGAGAGCGAGGTTCGGAAAAGTTAAAGCTTAAAGGATCTGGAAGACAGAGGGACCAGCCCCCTGTTGAACCATGACCTTCTTACAAATACTGTTTTTAAAGCTATCCTGGATTTACAGAGCTTTAGTGGGATAGCTACTTCCGGGCAAGCTACATCCACCACTATGCCCTCATTATCTTTAACCCTACTTTAGGCGTGGATTGGGAGGGACGGGTATTGGAAAACCTCCAGGGAAGTTGAGATCTAAAATATGCTTCTATAGGTTATTATATTCTTATTGCTCCTTGAAGAATATCGTTCAATGGACCTGGCAAGCGGAGATAAATTTCTAAGGATCGATAGCAAGGCTCGGTCAGTGTTAAATTTGTGACTTGGGTATGTCATCTTACTGCTGCCCATATATTCATGGCCACGTCAGTTTACACAATTGCCATCCCTTCTGCTTCCCTCACTCCTTGTAATAGGTGGGCTGCGCACATCAATGGCTTAGTCTATGGTTGTGTAAGAGCGGGGTTCCGGCCTATGAGATAGGAATCATATCGCTTTGGAAATGCGGGTGCCTCGCCCATTTGTGGCTTCTGGTTTGCCTAAATATAATGAGGCTCTGCTGTGGAGGGAGGTGTAGAGACCGGCATTATAAAATGCCTGTCTATTCGCAGTAAATGTCAGAGGTCAACACCTTCAGATCTAGGCTCGCTCAGTGGACTCAAATAACCAGCCACGGAGGTAGTCGGGGCTGTGGCCAGCAGTATCGCTCTAGGTCAAGCAATAAAAAAGATTGCGAAGCTCATCGGAAAAATGAAGAACGCTCAGCAAAAGTGGGACCAATATTACCGAGAGCTAAAATTCCTCTACAAAGTCAGAACAAATCCCAGGCAGCATAAACCTCTCCACTAACACTATTTTCAGATTGTATGCACCATCGAGAAGTTATGGAAGAATATGCAGACTCCTGTTACTCTCATCATCGATGGCCAAGAAGTTACTCTAATCCAATACTGCTTTGAGAACCTCCATATTTGCATTCTCGATGCGAAGAACTTTCTGGATAAATACAACAGGAGGAAGATTGTCCTTCGGGACGTTCGGCGGTTCTTTCGAATTTGGAAGAGAGCTCGATGGGTTTACCAAGAGGATGATATTCAAGACCTATTCGATCGAGTCGTCTATGCGAGGGATTGCCTCGAGGTGGCTCTGTCAGTAATTAATAACAAGCATCAACGTGACGAGTCTGTTCCGATCTTGGTCTCTATCTGAGATATATCACTAACAATTCCCTAGGCATGCCATCACCCAGCAGATACTCAGAAGTCAGAATGATGAAATGGTTTCAAAGCTACAGGCGCTTCAGGATCACTATGAGAATAGCCTTCAAAAATTTCAAAGCGCAAGTATTGAGATACGAGAGTGTGCTGATATGCTGAAGCAATCTCCTCGTCGTGCGGCTGACTTACTGGCTACGCCTGCGCATGAAGGGTTCTTTGCCCTTGGACTTTCACCTAATACAGGAAGCGATGACGGACCTGATGAAGGAGCTGTCAGCGGCTGCTCCCATGAAGGCAATATCGTGTCAAGAGATTATGTCCTAGACACAGATACAGAGGCTAACGGTTCAAATAACGAAGAACAATATGGTACCACCAGCACGGCACTGATCCCATTTAACGACCCGGCCACCCCCGATCTTGCTAGCGAGGATTTGGTACTTCACAACACCAGAACCATCAGTTCTTGTGATATCAAGGTATTCTTCCTAGATGGAAGCTGTTTCAGAATACCTGCTGGATTTGGTTCCATATCTGGCCAGGAATCTGAGACTGACGAAAGAACGGCATCAGCGTTACTTTTGGAAGGGAGTGATAGCGAAGGTACAAGGGATGGCCCAATCCGGGATGACATGGCCCTCGTCAGAATAAATCAACACCATCGTTCCCTTTCCTCAGCGCGGGAGTTTAAAAGCTTTCTCTACAGGCAAAATAGCAGCAGGTGGAAAAGGCTTGCATCGGAGTTCAGCGACGATGACCTTGGCTCCGGCGACGACTCGAGGGAAGGAGGGTCTGAAACAGACAATGACTTTTTCGAGTTTCACGATGGCGAGTCTGGAGAACGTGTAATTTCCGATGGGAACAACGCCACTGTGATCGAGACTAGTTCAGATGAGCGCGCTGACGGCGAAGAAGCGGACGGAAACGATGAAAGCTCTAGTAGCAATGAAGAGGATGGCAGCGATTTAAGCGACGAAAACGACCAATCAGAAGAAGCAGACACATATGAGGAAGGAGAGGAGGCCTCAACAGCAACTTTCAGGAGTCACAATTTGCCCAAGAACGATAGCTCGGTAACGAGCAGCTACAGAGACACCGGAATCGAGAGCGACATCCCGTTTTACCCAAAACGCGAAAGAATGAGTCGAGTGTCGCACGTGGCTCCAGAAACAGCGCGTCTTAGCGCGAAGCTGTATTTCAATGCGACTGCAAATAGGCCCTCCGCCGAGGCTGGCGAGCCGACACGTATTGGATTCCTTAGTGATCACACAACTGCGCTACTATTCTGTATCCGATGTTACAAGATCGAATCCCAATCTCTTGAACTTAGCAAGGCCTGCAAGGACCAGTGCGACCATGGAAGGATCATGATTTTTGAGGAAGTTTTAAAGTCAAGAGACTTTTCCGATTTCAAGTGGGTTAACATTGTACAGATCGAGTACAGAGGAGGCTTAAGGTCGTTTGTACACCCTGAGAGAGGGGCGACTATACGAGTTTTCGAAGCTTGCGAAACAGACTGCACACACACAACGGTTATCCGAGACTCACGAATGTGTTCCTCCTACTTTATGGCGTTGGGGTGGCCCATGAGAGGTCAAAAGGAGAATAATAATGCAGGAAGCTGTTGTGTTCAGTAGGTTGAACTTGGGATATGCAGTCAGTACATTCATCACAGCACAAGTGGCTCCCCGTGTGAACAGCAGTCACGAGAACGTTGAGCCCGACGACGGACCAATAGGAGAAGCTGTCTCCCAAGCCAGAATTGATAGCCTTGAGAGTGGCGAAGATAGGACGGATGCAAAGTGAATTTGGCTCCGATAGTGCAGCCCAATAGCAGAGAGGATGGTTAAAGAGAATATGACGAATGCAAGGATAGTTCAAGAGAAAGTTTGAAAGGTGCCCAGAGACTTGGAGTGAAATGAAAAGGTGCCGTCACACAATGAACGAATGACAGTAAGGACATAACACAGGTGTTTTCGTTTCAAGGTGAAGAAGGAGGAAGTCGAGTTCTATGAAAACAGCGGTAGACATTATGTCTACGGGATGGAGTGCTTTGACTTTGAGTGAGAGCATAGTCTGATACAAGATAGACACCGACGTATGTCATTCCGTCGACTATGTTTACTAGCATTGATAAAGTCAGTTCCCTTTCGTCGATAGCCGAGAGAAATGATATTCGCTAGCCTGGTTTTCTGACTGTCTGGTAGCTGGACACATCGACTACATTCCACATAGGAAATAACTGGGACGTTCACCATGTGAGACACGATATCCGCATGGAGATATTTGGTCGGAGACTCACCGAGCTAAATTGTCAAGAGCCGACTCGTTGTCCGGGACACCACTCGCTATGCCCCGTAATGAACAAACGGTGCCCATATTTCAGGTCTTCCATCAGTGAACTTTACCTTCCGAACAGCCGAGTGCAAGGCTTTTGCCACCGTATCATTCGATAGTCCGCCCTCCCCATCTTCAAACAAGTGTCTATAGAACTCCCCCGCCACCTGAACACAAGCCTTGTCAGAGGCAGACCAAAGAGCGCCAATGGTATGCGCGAAGCCAGCGACTTGGAAGATACTGGCTAGATGAATCGCTTCATCGGCAAGTTCACTGGTCGCCTTTACTTCAGCAGTGGAACAAGCTGAGAGAAATGCGAGAAAACTTCGGTCTTTTCCTCTAACCTTCGAGAGTCGTTCTACACTGAGACGATCGACAGCTAGACCAATTTCGTTGTGTTTCTGAAGTAATAGGTGGCTATCTGACGGGGCTTTTGCGTCCGATGATCCATGGCACGCGAAATGAACCAACTTTGACTTTCTCATTTCTTCGAGCACCTCATCGGCATTTGGATGTTTGCGAGCTTCAAATCTGTACTTCTCCCCACATGCTTTCTTTATGACTGATTCTTCCTCAAGGACTCCCGGTAGCGGACCTGGGCCACCGGGCGTTGTTGGCATACCCACAAAGAGAAGACCCTTTCGTCTGTCAAGATGAATGCCCTCAGTGCTTTGACTCAGGGAGAACTTGAGAGTCTTGATGCTTGGTGCGTAGGACGAAATGACCTTCATCAATGTACATTCCGCTGGACAGCTGCAGTGCATACCAGCCGCATGGAAGGGAAATGACCCAGCCGCGCCTGTTCCAATCCACCACACGCGATGTTCACCATCCAATGGAAGGCCGAGTAACTCCAATCTGGCAAGCGCCAATCTTACGCAACTGGTCCACAGCCATGAGAGAAAGTCGCAGTCATCATCGTCCTCTTCCGGTAGAGCAATAATGTCTCTACCGATATCTGGTAACAGTTCCCCACGAGAGGCGAGGCCATGTCGTTTTAGTCGCTTTCGGACCATTGGAGGAGCTGCCTCGATTGACACCTCTTCTAGGGCTAGACTCGTTACCTCGCCCTTCCACACAATGATTGCATGAGAAGCAATGTCAGTGATGTTGATAATGACGATGGGGCAGTCTGGTGCAGTACTCTTGATCTCTTCAATTGCAGGCCCCAGAAGGAATCTCTTGAATCTAGTAAGCGTGCGTATGTCTTGGGTACATTTCTCTATCTCGTCAACCAACTGGTCCCGTCTTCCAGGAGGCCCATCAATCTCAGAGGTTTTAGATAGCTGATCTCGAAGACTCTCATAGCGTTCAACTAGCTCACAGGCTTCGGGATCCTCTTTCATGGTAGAGATATCGCTCTTGCCATCGACGAGATAGCTGAGGATTAAACCGCGACCAAATTCGAGTTGCTGTAGAGCTTCTTCTGGACGGCCGCTCATCAGAAAAAGAGAACAGGCATCTGCAGCGAAGCCGGATATGCTGGTGATTGCGTGTTGCTGATCACGAAGAGTGATGTAGCGAGAGCATACCAGAGGGAGCAACTTTGAGGCCTTTCTAACGAGTAAAATGGCCTTATCCCATTCACCTCTGTTCTGATAGATCCGGAGAGCGTCGCGCGCCGATAGGACACGGGTTGCAGGTAGAGCATAAGCGTTTTCAGCACACTGTATATAGTACTTCAGTGCTCTGTCGACATCGCTGAGGGTATGGCAAATCATGCCTGACATCATTAGGAATGTAGCTTTGGTCGGATGATCATCCGGCATCCTGGAGTTAACATCTTCCATAATTAAGGAAGCTTCTTCAAGCGCAATGTACTTTTGAGAACCGGACACAAATTGCATTGTGTAGCAAGCTGCAATAAGATTGTGTTTTCTTTCTAGGTGTGCCGGATGGTTAATGTTTCCAGACTCCTCCCCTAAGTTCACGGCTTCGCGATAGAGTTTGATTGCGGCTTCAAGGTCTTCAATCTGGCCTGTCTCCTTGTATGATCCCATGAGGAGCGCGGCGAGATTCCCTATGAAACCGGGTCGGCTGGGGTGGCTATGGTGGAGGGTCTTGTGCTCAATAGCTTGCCGCTGGAAGTGGATAGATTCGTTGAGAGCACTCCCATCGCCTGTTCTTTCATAAAGGAGTTTTAGCCCGCGAGCTAGCTGGTTAGCAAAGCCAGGCCAGTCAATATCGTTGGTATTCAAGGGAGATTTAACGGCATCCCTGAGACACTCAATAGCATGATTGAGATCATCCAGCTCCATAGTCCTATTATATCGAGAGATCAGCTTTTTCCCCAGGCCAGTCAACCGTGACGCCCGGAGGATCTCATTCAGAGTACATCGCACAGCTTCTCTCGCACACTGGATCGCCTCGTTCAGGTACTCTGGGTTCCCAGCCCAATCATGTAGATTCTCAAGCCGATTGCCTAGGTTGTTGTACTCAATCGCTATGTTGTCAGTTCCAGGGTCAACAAGAGTAAGAGTCTCTCGCGAGACTTGGATCGCCTCTTGAAGGTCGTCCATATTTCCTCGTCTTCGAAACAGTAGACCGAGTAAAATACCAAGCGTAGATAGAAGGCGCTGTCGAAAGTGGACATATTGGGTTGGTAGACCCAACGCCCTTTTGCAGAGTTGAATTCCTTTTTCAAGATCCTTGGTACTGGATGTCTTGTGGCTTCTTTGCCGTAGCTTGGGGGCTAAATTGTTGGCTATACCTGGCCATATGGGATCACGTTCTGGAATTGACGCGAGAGCTTGCGTTGCGAATTTAACAGACGCTTCCAGATCGTCATCCGATCCAGTGCGCCGAAACCTCTCGAGCATCAACTCGCCCAGAAGGTCCAGGAAGTAAGCAAGGTCCGAGGCGCGAGGTGATACCTCCACTGCCTTATGGGTAGCTTCCACAGCTGCTTCTAGGTGTTGTAACTCTAGACTCTGCATGTATTTACCATACAGTGAGAGAATCTAAAACTCTTGATTGTTAGCATGATCATCACTATGCTAAGCTGGGTGCTCCTGCCTGAGTCTCTAAATTTGCCATTGTTAACATGTTGTCCATACTAAATTCCGCTTGACATAAACGTGTCACACTGATTTCTATCCAACGTCAAGATATCAGTGTATTACTCGATTAGTCAATAAGTGTACAGTTATTGCAGTTGCGGATTGTAATGCTTAGCGTCGTTGTAATGAATCGATTTTGTAGATGGGCAACCAAGGTGCGGGGAAGATGCCGTCTTACTAGATATCTTGTATTCCCGAGCTATTCCCCACTCACACCAAAACCATTCTTATCTCTCCTGTCAAGCCAAAAACACTACAAGCTATCCACCTGCCAGAATCATCTTACAGTTGCAAACGGGACCCTTAGCCTGGAGACCAAGTGACTGAGCCTCCCGGGCTACAACACGAGGAATCTCCACCTCAAGACTATCGTTCTCCGGCTGCCATCCTAAGACTTTCTCTGCTCTCTGCGCCCCACTGCGTGCGTTTGTGCCGAACAAAACGGAGCCATGAGGCAATAGCTCGTCTGCCTCATCTCCACCAATCTGGTCAACCTCTCGACTTGGGATCAAGTGCAGATCATGCGCAGCCGCAGCAACGCGTCTCGAGATCTCCCCGAAGGACTGCGCAAATGAGTCAGCATACACAGAAATAAAATTTCGATTTCAGAAGAGCAACTTGCCAGCTCTCCTACGCCTGTAAAGTATAGGCCCTTCGCTCCCCAAGTACTGCTGTCCTCATCACCCTCTACAGCCTTCTCAACCAAGCGCAGAAAGATACGGCTTAAGTCAGCAACATGGATATTGCCCCAACGGCTTTCACCTGGGCCAACCTGTAGACCTCTCTGGCGCTTCAAAGTTGCATTGACCAGTGAAGGAATCTGAATACTGCGTTGGTTAACAGGACCGCGGCCGAGGCCGTAGATCATAGGAGGCACAACAAGGGCCGTCTTCACAGACGAGTTCTCTGACGCTGAGAACATGAAGTTATCCACAGCACGGTTCGGATACTGTTTGATAAGTGACTTGATTGACTCCAAGTCAGTGAGGTCGTTGTAAGTGATGTTGCTTGATGATCCCGGTACTCGTGACTTGTCTGCAAGCTCATTGACTGCTAGCGCGCTTGCTCCAGATATCTGGATATAGTACGGCGATTTGGGACCCTTTGGTCTGTCTGACAGAGCTTGGTAGATAGTTTGAACGCTCTTCAAGTGGCCTGTTGCTGCCAGGTCTCCAGGCAAGGTCTCATTAGTATAAGTTGCTCCAACCAAGAAAAGAGTTGTTTCACTTACGAATAACAACATCAGCATCTCTTGCCTCCTGGGCAAGAAGGTCTGTATCGTCAAGACCGCCAGGTACAATCTGCACCTGATTGTATGCGTTCTGGACGGCTTTTCCCTTTGATGCATCGCGGATCAATGCACGGATTCTGTATTGCGGGTGAGACTTGGTCAATAGGTGAAGCACATCACCGCCAATGTAGCCAGAGGCGCCAGTGCTAATCGCATTAGTTGCAGTTCAGAACTTGTGCGCGAACACTAACAGGAATATCTTAGCCATAATGCGAGTTAAGTAAGATTGATAATGGGTGTGGGTTCAAATCAGAAGTTGCAAGTAGTTCTGCCCTTTTCTTTATCTGCGCGGACATAGATGCATTTAATAAGTCTTTTTACAATGTATGCTCGCTTCAATTATTAATCACAAACTCTGAATCAATTGCTTTCAAATCAGTGATGGTGTTTCTCGGCTCAATTTTAGTCGCTCTCGCGCTAGGTCCTGCAATGGGACAGGGGCGCTGTAATACAGGCCAGGCTAACATGACATGTCCGGCTGTTGTCGCTTCGGGTACTGTCGGGCCCCTCTGCTGTACTAGAACGTCTAAGCGCCGGGGAATACCGCGGACCGCTGATACCCTTACTAGTGAAGAATCTAAGCTAACCTACAAGAAGTGAGTTTGTAAGCTGTCAACGCAGTTTTTTATGATTTCAATGTTCTAATTCTACGTTACCTTTGCAATGTTAAGACTATAGGGCATATTGAAATTATCGTGGATACTACTTACAGTAACTTAATTGTAAGACTAGATTCAGTAGTCATAATTGATGATAAATATCTAATACATCTTTGTGTCTGTACACTTAATAAATGCCTACTTATGACAGATCTGTTTACTTTTCAGACAATGCAATCACCTGATAGTGGTAGAAGGTTGATACACCACTGGACACATATCTCTACCGATGAGATAGCTCGAGATCGGCCAAGATAACTCCCTCGGATCCAAACGAATGCGAATGCGCCAGCCGCTTGACTTGTCCACGAGCTCGTTGAACTAACTCTTCAACAACCTGGAGGAGAAAGAAGGGTTCCCTCGAGGCCTTTGCATTCATCTGCTCAAACATGCTCCGCACTCGTGCAATCAGGCTCCAGTCAGACACCACCAAGACATGATCTGGAAACTCAATGATGTTGACTAGAAGGATGATAAGGCCAGAAAGATTGCAGCATGCATGCAACCTGCACATTCAGTAAGCCAATGAATGGCAGAGCTGGGAGGAAATGACCTACCAGATGGAATACTCAGTCTCTCTGCTAAAGGCAGATAACTCCAACCCAACCCTGGAGTGCTGAACGCAATTACTCCAGTCATCAGGCAACGGGCTTATCTCCCGATGGTTAATATCACCATCTATACCATCATCACCAATCGCGATAATGGAGGGTGATAAGTAGCAGCGAACCCTGTTTATCCAGGTCTCGTCAAATGCAAAGATACCATGAATTCTATACAGACACTCAAGGTGCCTGTTGTACATGTTCATCATAAGATGAGTAGGAGTGTGAGAAAGTCGGCGAAATGTACCATCCGAAGTTATAAGTGCCTGCGGTATTGAGCTTCGCCAGTTTGATAGTAAAAGCTCAATATGAAATCGCGTCTCGGATCGCTGCTCTGGGTTAAGTCGTTGGGCAGTCCGACTGTAGAGAAGGTTGTGGACTTTGCCTTGAATAACAGCAAGCTCAGCGCGAGCGCGTAGGTAGTTGAAGCGAATGTCTCCAAGGTCTGGTACCATGATTCCCAGGGCATCTCCCTCGATGTCCTCGGGCAGGCTAATATCCGTTTCGGCATCGAACTGCGTGTATGGTGCTTTGGCACGTAGACTTAGATCCTACATATGTTAATTTTAAAGAAAACGGTGCTCGGCATGCATACCTTGTCCAAGATGTAAGCGATCCAGAAAATGCGGCTCCTCTGCAACTGTGCCGCTGTATGATCAGAGCTCTTGCTCGAGGGCAACCCCATACTCTGAGCTAAACGAATAGCGCTCCCAATCAGAACGATCGCAAGCTGTGGGTTTGTTGTTCCCTGAAAAAGAATCACCATACCGAGTAGAACTTGAAGCCCCAGCAGATCGCTGCTCCAAGACATCAGATCAGTTGTTACATACTGTACGTTACGAATACACTGAGACAGACTCGGATCGTCAATTGGAAGGTCGTCTATCACACGATACGTGATTGCTAGAACAACGTTAATCGCAGCCCATGGGACTAGAGATTGTCTAGCATGTGCTGAGTACCAATCAATGGTCATTCGTATAAAGTCGGTTTTGTCAAATAAAGGCATGTAGGTGTTGTAATGATCAAAGTATTTCTCTAGGACTGGCAGTACCTCATGTAATGGGGCAAGCTGGAGTTTGCTTGCATTTGCCAGTGTTGGTCCTGAAGGAAATTGAGGTGAGATGCCGAGACACGGTAGCGTTGTAGCTTCATTCCACATGTCTGATGCCTTGTACACCTTGACCTCAGGGAAGTTGTTGAAGTCCAGCTCAGGTACGCTGTGGACTGTGGTGTTGCTGGCAATGATCTGGTCGAGCCGTGACTCAATTGCTGCAAGACGCGTTTCAACCGAAGAGTCCCTACTTGTGATTAGCTAAGCCTATGTATTTGCTGTTAATTCTTTATTAAAACCCACTGCGACAATGAAGAGGATGGATTGGCTGGACTTCGTTGGGCTGCTATTACTCTTTGTCTGCCCGCGTTGGTGACGTCAGAGATCTGGCAGTCGACGCCGTAGAGCTTGCAGTTAGAGCACGTCGGGTTTGCCGAGTTACATTTGATCTTTCTCAACACACAAAAGTCGCAGGCTATAACTCCAGTATCAATTTATAATCTCATGGATGGACTGCTAATACTCTCATACCTTTGCGCCTACGCGCGTGGCTCGCAGTATTCATAGCTGGGTCTTGTAGCTTGCTGGGGTTAAAAGTGAAAAGTCAACCTGTGGCTTCCATGTCACAATTGCATGGCACTCAACTAGCGTGTGGGGATTTGCTAATGTTTCTACGTAGCAGCATACAGTATCCACTTTGGGTTAGCACATCCCGCGGAGTTCCATGGGGTACGCAGAACTCCATTGCCACCCGGTCAACACCAAATTCTGGGGCCGGCAAATCTAGACAAGTCAATCCTTGATTCCCGATGCAAGCCTGCTGTATGTTTACAAATCCAACTTCGCGGATACTTGCCTCGGAAAGCATAGATGTGGATATGCAGCGTGAAGAGGGCCGCTTTTGACTTGTGCTTTCTCAAGTTTCTCCCATGCTTAATAATTGGGTTCCGTAACTAACCGTCTAGATTAACTTGGAAAGAATATCTCGGAATTTAAAGACATACCTTTTCAGGTCTTGAGGCTGTCTACTTCCACTTATCTATCATTACCTTCAACTCAAGAGTCTTCATCTACGTCTTATTACTGAGTCCCGGCGAAACAATAGCTATGACGACCTTTCCCAAGCACCCTTCATCTTCCGCCTACGATGTGGCCATTATAGGAGGCGCAACAAGCGGCTCGGCCATTGCTTGGTTTCTTGTTTCCAACCCGGACTTCAAGGGTAAAGTTCTCGTTGTTGAGAAGGACCCCACGCTTGCCTATTCAGCAACCCAAGCCAGCAACAACTGCATGCGACAACAGTTTGCTACGGAGATCAATGTTAAGATTGCTCAGTATGCGGCTGAATTTGCTAAGGACTTCCGCATGAATCTCAAGTGCGAGGAAGGAGACGGCATTCCCGATATTCCCATTCGCAACTTCGGCTACCTCTACCTCGCAGACACGCCGGAGTTTGCTGCTGTTCTGGAGGAAGACCAGAAGCTGCAGGGGAAGTGTGGTGCTGGCACCAAGATACTCAATGCGGACGAGATAGCCTCTAAGTATCCTTTCTTTGCACTCCAAGACATACAAGCGGGAAGCCTTAATACTGTCGACGAAGGTGCTTTCGATGCTCTGGGCATGGTTCAGAGCCTTCGCAAGAGGGCCCAGCATTTTGGAGTTGACTATATAGACAATGAGGTCACCAGCATGACCCGTGTCGAGAACAAGATCAACTCGATTACTCTCAAAACAGGCGAGAGTATCACTGTCGGCACAGTGGTCGATGCTGCGGGAACTCGTGCAGCTCAGGTCTCGCGCCTCGCTGGAGTGGATCTTCCCATCGAAGCTCGCCGCCGATACACATACATTTTTTCGGTGGATGAGCCCCTTCACCAAGACTTGCCCCTTACCATCGATCCTACAGGAGTTCACATGCGTTCCTATGGGAAGAAGGATTATCTGGTTGGCTGCCCTCCTTTTGGCCCGGACATGGCGGTTGACCCAGACGACTTTAGCTATGCAGAGGATGTCTGGAACGAGAAGATGCTTCCCGTTCTGAAGAAACGCGTCCCTCAGTTCTCTACGGCCAAGGTCACGCATTCATGGATGGGTCACTACGAGTTTAACACGTTTGACCACAATGCCATTATTGGGCCCCACACGGAGGTGTCCAACTTGATGTTTTGTGTCGGTTTTTCGGGACATGGAAGCCAACAGGCTCCCGCCTGTGGACGGGGTGTTGCTGAGCTTATCGTCTATGGAGAATTCCGTACATTGGACTTGTCGCCGCTTGCTTATGACCGCATACCAAGCAATCAGCCTCTGCTTGAGCGAGCTGTAATCTAAGCTTGATGGTCTATGGTTATTACAATACTGTAGCTACAGGGCGAGTTGTTTATATTAGTAAATACTTATATATGTGGCCCCTTTTTCCAAGTCAGAGGATAAACCTTCCAGCTGCAGGGACTCAGTGTTGCAGCTAAGCCTTATGGTGACTGAGACTGTCTATTGGCAATACATTGCAGACAATAACCAGGCCTAGTAGCCTTATTGACCTGTATGGACAATGAGAGTAACACATCTTATGTCAGGTAAGGGCAGAGAAGCGACTTTGCGCAAGCACTGGCGCTATCATGCTTCGAGTGTAATGATTTTGTAAAAACGACAAAGAGAATCAGATAGACGTTCAATTTTAATACTTTCCCTTTGTCCTAAGTTTCAAGGCAAATAATCTCCAGTGGAGGAGCTAGTTTGTGTGGCTACGAATGCGAACGGTCAAGCGGTTGTTCATATGCATACATGCAGTCGCTGAAGAGAGAGGACCTTTGGCCAGGAAAGATCTCCCGCATCTCTATCTCAAGGCCATTGATGAAGGCAAACGGGGCGCCAGATCCACTTCCTCAGGAACGAAGCACTCAATGTTCTATGTCCCGGCTTCATAGGGCTTTACCATACCGACAACACCGGATTTACGAACTGGGCGCTTTTGATGCAATGATTGGACTTTGTCTGCGCAGCGTGCGCTTAAACATAACTGAGTTCAATTGTAGCGACCACAGCTAGGACCGAGTAGCACAGTTCTCACTACACCATGTGTGTAATATAGGTCTTATTATTGATCATTGAAAGTTTCTTTGTTGAAAGTATAACGACAATGCGTGTAGGTATTAAAACAATAAGCAGCTCGGCAACGGAAAGCTGTCTATCACCAGATTTTACTATAAGTGTGACTCCATTGCGGAAAGCCTTAACCCCCACTGTTCTCCTACTTACGAGAAGTAAACGTGTCCATTGGAATGTCTTCAGGCTTGCTCTCCACGGCCACCTCGCGTCTGACATGTATTTGGGACCATTTCCCTTGCTTGGTGTCCTTTCTTCCGACGCCATCGTGTCCATCAACATACAAGCCGTCGGTTGATCCTTGCAAACTTCGACTATCATCCAAGCGTTCGAACGACCCATTCAGCTCGTTGACTGTCTCGATGATTGTGGTATTCTTCCCCCTGGTGTGAACCTGGCCAATCGTGTGCATCGCAGAGAACTTGCTTCTGGTGTTGTTTCCAGAAGATGCGTCTGGTTTCGAGGAACCTATAATGGGTGCCAGCATTCGCTTCAGAATTGGTGCACATGGTGGAAGGCACGCTCCAATTATCGCCAGGCAAATTTCGGTGGTTGACGCAAGGTTGCCCCAGATGAGGGTTTGGGTGATATTTGCGGACGTCTGGAAGACCAAGAACAGAACGAGGCGAGAAATCGAGGCGAGGACAACACTAAGAAATAGGTATGTTAGCATACAGTCGCATGGTCGGACTAAACAAGTACGTACCTGCCCCCGAGAAGGAAGATGGTAGTAACAGCCCACTTCTTGTCTCGGTTCATCTGCAGATTCCAGACCTCGCGGACGGGAAGGGCTACAGTGAGAATATCGAAGATGATGTTGGGAATCGTGATACCGACATAGAAGCGATTCGAGTCGATGCACTTAGCAGGGATAGTTTTGTCCCAATATCCCGCTATTGGGCGGCAGCTAAAGACTATGACCATCTGTTAGCAAACTAACCTTCAGGCATTGCAACGCGACGTACTGCAAACGATCTCACAGGCAAATCCCCAGCTAGCTATCAGAGCAACTAGAATCCATGTTCCGTAACGGAGGAAGCGTGATTGATAGAAGATGCGGTAATACATTGCAAGAACAGCCATTTTGGATAAGGGAGCTGCTAAGCAATACGTCGTCTCGAGACCGATGACGCACTATAGCAAAGGGTTAGTGATACCTTTCAGTAGTGGGAATGGAAGCAGAACATACCTTGAGCATGTTTGAGACTCCATTGGGATAATCCCTTCCCACCTTGATGATGTTGTCTCCATAGCCGAAATGTATAGCTTTCTAAGTCAGTATACCTCAACGCAATAGACTGCGAAAAACTTACCAACACCTTCAGCTATGAGAACGAAATGATTTGCCGTCTTTTACTAATTAGTACCATAAGTCAATTGCGTCAAATTAACTGACCAGAGCGGCGATTGAAGTATATTCGTCAACAGTCCACTTACTCCTCGTTATGTAAGAAGAAGTATACAGACGCATGCCGACAAAGACAGTAGCGACGAAACTGAGTATGCAGTGGGGCACCATCATCACTGCGGCAATGTTGCCCTCCGAGTAGAAAGAAGCGTGATCCATGTTGTCAGAATGACGGGTGTGAGGATTTGCCAAGCTGGGCGTTTAGCTTCCCTGCTCATGTACATATACCACCTCAGGCGCGCAATTACTCGCGTCAAAGTACTAGCTGCTTCAATTTCTGCAGTTCTATATGAGTCCGTAACAGTAGCGCTTACGTTCTTACTGTTACTGGTAAAAACGCGAGAGGTGGGTAGGAGCGGACATTAGTCCCTGGCGCGCCTTTGCCCGTTGTGGTTTAGATGGATCGATCTAGACCAGCCAAGAGTGATATAACTCTCGAATTTTCAAAACGTAGACCACGCTAGGGGCCTGAAGAGTCAGGGGAATCGTATCATCCAGCACATCAAGCTAAAACGGATCAGGCTAGATGCTCAACCGCTAATCCGGTTCGAACAATAAGGTTCAATAGTTCACGGCTAGTTCCGCTGAAACCGATTACAGATCTACTCTAGACTGCATTTGTCTTCAGAAACGTCGATCTCCCGCGTTCTGCAGCAGGTCCTCAGGTGCTCGAAGTAGAGTATTAGTTCTTCAACAGTACATATAACTGTAAAACCGGAGTCCAACATGTTTTATGTAGAATAACAATAGTTGCTTGAGCAAAAGCTGACTGGGAGAATTAGTTTCGTTTTATTAGGTCTTCCTTTATAGCTGTGGATAAAAGCCTATCCTTAGTATGACTCTTAGCCATTGGCTGGGATACGATTGTTCGAGTCATAAAACACTACCCTGTAACATATCTGACACGCTGTTACGTATGAAGCTACCTTGCTCCAAGCTTTTTGAATCTGCAGCCGAACCTTCGGAACCGAAAGACTAGTGATATCCGTGCTGGTACTAGATCGAGTTAAACAAATTAAACCGTAGCAATATACTGGCATTAGTCCCCACGTTGCGTTTGTCACTCTGAGTCAGGAGATGTTTCTCGGTCCGGCAGGCAAAGGAACAGGCTGTCATGTTCTAGACTAGTCTGCCCATTAATAGCTACCAGTAAAGAGCCAGAGAGCATACGCAGACAGATAAACACTGTGATTAAATAATCTTAGTATCCTACATATTTTGCCATTGAACGCATGATCCTGGAGGATACTCTTGATGGGTCCAGCAAGAGCAGAGTGAGGACCAACCTCAACCAGCATCTGCACATTCATCTTGTTACCATGACGACCTAGAAGCTCATTACCTCCGTATGAGGGACTGGGATGCTTCAAAGGGCTTTGCTGGTGTCATGGACTACAAGTATCTCTTGGACTCGTACTGGACTCAGACCTATCACCATCTGAAGCGTAATGTTGATGATCCTGCTACCAGACCCAATATGGTGATAGGTGACTTCTTCGTCGATGCTGTGAAGGATAATCTATACCAAGATAATATTCCTTGGCCATGGTCTATCCTCAGACGCCGGCTTTGATGCGTCCCTGCTCGTACATCCCCGGGCAACCAGGGTTCCGGATTAAGGGAACTCTTACTTCTGATAATGCTTCCATTTGGTTGCGTTTTCGGAATGAGTTTGTCATCTACAAGGCCCTTCCTTCAATCCTCCGTTGGGTCAAATGGGCCAAGAATATGAGGAAGGAAGCTGGAGTAAACTACAAACTTCCTATTCCAAGCAAGCCAAACTACCTTGTCCTGATCAACTCGTTCTTTGGTCTAGATTATTCCACCACTTATTCAAGTTGTCGGTCCTATTCTCGCCGATGCATACCCTCTCCTTTCGGACCCGTACGACTCTTTTTTGGAGACACACAACAAAACTTTGTACTTCGCTCTCGGTACTCACATCATCCTCTCCAGCGACCATGCATCAAAGTTTATCCAAGGCCTCATCACAGTCATGGACCAAGGCCTGATCAATGGTGTCATCTGGTCTATCTCAAAGGCAGCGCGGCGCGATATTGATCTCCATCATCGATGCACCGCAAAAGCTGGCAAACATTCACATTGGCTTCACTCTTTAAAAATGAGCATCCCTCTTTCTTGGTAACAACTTTCGCCCCCCGGCGCACCATCCTAGACCACACTCACACAACTATCTACACTCATGGCGGAGGCTCCAGTGCCAACGAAGGCCTCTATCATGGAAAACCCATGATAGCAATGGGCTTTTTCTTTGACCAGATCTCCAACGTGCCCCGACTTGTTGCCAGCGGAACATCAGAAGCCCTGGACAAGTTTCACTTCACACCTGATGACGTCGTTGCCAAGATCAAGTTTCTGTCTGAAGACCAGGATGGCTCATACAAGCGAAACTGTACCCGCATGCAGCGCATTGCTCGAGCGGCGTCGCGTCGTAAGGAGCTGGGTGCTGATCTGGTTGAAGAGGGTATGTATGACACTGAAGGGCGATTTGATGGGTACCAGGAGTTGAGGCCGATGCATTTGCAGACAGCTGATATGCGCATGTCTAAGTTCAAGGCTAAAAACTGGGATCTTTGGCTAGTTGGGTTGTTGACTGTTGGGTTGGTTCCTCTGCCTGGGAGGACAATGCATAAGCTTCTAAATTAATTGTGAAATCAAATGTCTAAGTTCTGACGATTATAGCAGAAGATAATAATTTGTTTGCAGAAATCAGGTTTTCGTACCTCATTCCCATCAAAACGCTTTCATCCTCCACAATTTTCAATCTTGGACGCGTTCTCGCAATCCAGATTTGTCAACATGGGTGGTACTCTGATTGGTTAATTTTCAGACACGTGGGTCTCTCCTCAATTAGTTTGAAAAACAAAGCTTCTGAAATGCGAACTTGGTGACTAGATTTAATGAACAAAGTTCGATTTCACAAGGTTACACAGGTGCATTCAAATTTAAATGATCGTGACATCAAATGTACTTTACGGAACAATGATAAGAGTCATTTCTATAGCTAACCGGATATCTCATGTTGAATCTACCAAAGGGAAGAATGTACTGGTCATTTCGCGTGTAGGACTACCCTAGACTATGCTTGAGCAATTGAACTCCGCAGATGAGATACAGCAGAAACTGATGAGATTCAAAGTGCCGTCCTGTGGAGACACGCTACTACAGCATCACTTTATAATTGGCTCGGTTAGTTGAAAGACGTCAATAGGAATGGAGTCAGCCAAGTTGCCATCATTCAGAAGTATTATGATAGGTTGGATATCCACTAAGTAAGTAGCCACACTCGCGCGTTTCAAACAGTCGCGACACGTCAGGGGGGGTATCGGAAGAGATGGCCGACACGAGCATAGATGACGAAAAAGTTTGGTCATTTTACGTGGGAGAATTCCCGTAGCTAGACGCTTTTATTCATGTAGTCTAGGCCTCGTAAAATAACCTTTCTGTCACCTGCCAAGCAAGATGGGTCCCTTTACAGTCTTGTTTTGTTTGCTTATACTGTACGCGTCGTGATGGCTTGCCCATTCAAAGACCTTCAATCGATGCGTTCTCCAACAGCACGGCTCAAGACTGGTAGCCTGCACCAGCAATTTCGTCCGCGCTGATGACCATGCTGATGTCCAAGTAGCTCTTACATGTGTACTTCAGATTTCACAGGTACATAAGCTAAATCGATTTGAGTAAGGTATTTAGTATTGCCTGTAATTGAATTTCCATCTGGCTAGGAAGATCTAAAACAAGAACCGTAGAACCTCCACAAGCTGTGATTGCAGGCAGTAGGCGGAAATACTACAAAGGGCAGCACTACCGTGTCTATCCAGCCCCGCTGCTGGGTTTCCAAAGATCGCACAAGAAGCTCAAGGCATCAAAACCAGACGTTTCGCGATGTTCCTGTCCCATCTACTGGTTCGGCCAACATCCTCTCCAGGAACCAGTAACCTGCTCGATGGCATTGTTGACCTGCCAAGCAAGCCTAAAAACAATTTATTAGTCATACATCCGCCTGCACGTTTGACAATGACTTACCCGGCAGTAGTGCTCAAGTCAACCTGCCACCAACCATTGTCATCGGTCTTCCATGCCTGCCAGTTGTGAACCGTAAGGCCTTTGCCACGGATGGCAGACAGGAAACACTGTCCAGATCGGTCCTCGCAGTAGCCTTGGAACTTAAAGGACAGGCGCTTGAGGCCGCCGTCATTCCAGGAGCCGTTGCACTTCCAGTCAGCGGCCATAGCTGTTGGGGCGGAAGCAGCTACAAGAGCTGTGACAGTTGCGAGGGAGACCTTCATATTGGGAAAGATTTGCGTAGTTGGAATGTTAAGTTGAGTGTTGTGAGAATTGTTGTGATGTCGGCTGATAGTAGAAAACGGTAGGTTCATGCCGCCCTTTTATAGACATTGCTCTCTCTTCCCTGAGAAGTTATCTCATCAGTCAACGGTAGTCCTGTTGATCACAGTATATCGTTGCAACTTCCAATTCAGCTTCATATTCTCAATCCAGAAATATCTTACGTGTAGATCTTTCATCTGCCGCCCTCCCCCACGACTAAGCTTATAATCTAAAGCGGTAAGAATCCACCAAATAGTCCGTGCGCTCTTCTCCTATTGGCCAACCCGTACGCAGCTGAATTCAGCTCTGCTCTTTCTGGCAATGCCCGTCTAGTAACCGCCGCTGATCTTTATTATCATGTAGGTTGAAAATGAGCTTACTGTAACATTTGCGCAGCCGGGCGGAGCCGAAGGATTCTGTCAGCTGACTATTGTCTCAAACTATACTCGGCAGTTGAATGTTTTACTGATAGCACTTACGTATTGAATTACACAGCAAGACCTATTCAATTTTTCCCAAGACTGAATGAACAGTACCATCGTATTGTTTGATCTGTATACTTTGCAGGACTCGCTCCTCAGAAAAACCTTAACTGGAATGAACACCACACAATTGTGTGGCTTTGAAGGGAGGCGTAGTGTAACAAGCGAAATAGACGACTGATCTAATAATGCATCCTTTCTAAAGTAATCTACAACTTGACTTCCTCTCTACAACACCCAGACGTTAGCCTCGATCCGATATCCCTATCAGAGGGCACATCAATCGACGGATTCCCCGTGAAGAAGTCTGAAGGTGTAATATGCAGCTGAAGCATCTCCACAGGCATAACCGGCCAGTCCTCAATCCTAGGATTGTGCGTAAGTCCAAACACGCTCCACAGAACGATATCCTGATTCAGAACATCTTCGTTGCGATCCGCTGCGTCGCTGACACCACCCACTTCAATCTTGCTCTGCAGTGTATACCTTCCTCCAGCATACAATTCGTGATCCTTGTATCTGGTAACCCAGAGGTGATGTTTGGCGAATAAAGCACGCTTGGCTTGGACGCTGTTCGGGTCCGCCAGCAGGAGCTGGGTTGGTGGCGGGGTAACCTTGTACCCTACTGGGTTACCGGTGATGGGATTCAATTTATTCAAGTTCTGTACCTTGAAAACTCGATTGTTGAAGGGTGCTGCATCGATGCCTTGGGAGGTAGTGATCTGCGTCTTCCGCACCTCATACAAGTTACCATTGGGGTTTGTCCGACGGTCCATCCGAAGAGGGAGACTCTCTTCCTGAACGACGGTGTTTTCATTCCCATCAATCGCGGGATCCATACGCACGCAAAAGACATGTTGATGGTTCTGTGCCAATGCTCCAGGACTAACAACATTACCCCAATCACTTATCTTACCAGGATCGATGTTGACCACAGAGACGATACCTGTTGCTCTGGCCTCGACGACGATGCCGGCTGCTTGGTCGAACTTGTAATTGAAGATATACTCATAGTTGGCAAGAGTAATGATAAACTGAATGACGAGTTCTCGACGCCGTGTTACAACTGCACGACCAGTGCGCCAGTCAGTATGTTTCCAGTTGATACCGTTGTCTTGTTCATGAAGACAGATAACGTTCCTTGTGTCTTGGGCAGTTCCATCGGAGTCGATGAGAACGCCGTTGAAATACTAAGATGATGTCAGACTCAATGAAATCCAGGATAGACATCGCTCTTACCTTGATAACTCCAAGACAATCACACCCCAGTGTCAGATTGTTAACGGCGTTGCCGAGACCACCATCACCAAAGTCGAAGGCTTGCTTGCGATGGTAAGGCGGTCGTGGATCGGCGTAGGGAACAGTCTAGAAGTTGTCAGAAGAGTTATTTCACGGGCTAACTCGTCTTACCATATCGCTGATACTCAATCTGTACATGATCGGCCTGCCATCATATCGGATATCGTGCAGAACAGCTCCTTCACGAGGATTGAATGTCACACGCATCCGCCACTTTTGCCACTGAACAAGGTTGCCTTCAACAGAAAAGCTGGGTCCATTCGGCTGCACGACCATCAAAGGCTTCAAATCCTGTCGAGTGCCCCCAGGAAGAAGCTCGGGGACATACTCTGCGGACTGACAGTGATCAAGCAGACCAGGCGCGTGCGTCTTAGCCGTCAGACTATCGCCCTTCCCGCCGGTAGCCGCTTCTTCAATGCGGACGATCTTCTTTGTTCTGGCATCCATAACGGGAATAAGAGGGATTGGATGCGAGTAGAAGTTGGTGTCTGGGCCCTTTCTCGTATCGCGAGCGAAAATGAGGGCTTGAAAATAACGCGTGTTGCCATCTTGAATATCCGGTGCACCGTAAGGCCAAGGCTCAATAACAGGCTCGAATCCAGCGGGTAGCTTGATTTTGCCCAGTTTCTCCTTGAACAACTCGGATTCTTGAACAGCTTTCACGACAGTGTCAAACTCTTGCCTAGTCGCGTTAGTAAAGCACCTGGGGACTTGTTTGGAAACTTACATAGTAAGACTTGATTGATGCTCGGGACTGATGACCTCCTGCTCAATGATAGTCTTTTGACTCAGATCAATGACCGACTCATAATACTGCGCTTGCTGATCTCCACCAATGATGTCGTAGAACACTTGAGCGCAACGATCCGGTCGTGGAGATGTCGTGTGCAAGTTCCCAGAGTGCTCAAGTTGTAGAAATTTCAGAACTTCCTCTTTGGGCGGCTCAAAAAGGTAGGATTGTCTAAAGTACAATATCGAGCCAGGATGTGCTTCCTTGACAATGTCCCGTGCAAGGTTCGTTTCTCTACTGCTTAGCGCAGAGAGGGGATGAGGGTAGGCCATGATGGATAATGAGACGATTGAGAGGAAAAGAAGACAGTCATAATGGTTTTGCTTCAAAGATAAAAATAAGTCTTGCAGGTCTCAAATACTTGACGAGATCTCGGAATGTCCTCGGAAAGCATTTCCGAGCATTGGCATTAAAACTGTCGGAACGCGGAACCTGTGTCACGTCCCCACGCCGCCTTATCTTCATCTACACCAAGTTAGGTATTAGCGTTCAACTTCCCCGCGTTATCAGTAACGATCTCTCGTCCAACTTCCTTCCCTGGCTAGCGTTTTATCGGCCTGTAAGTGCCGGCAGGCTGCGTATGTCTTCTTATCAATTGCTTTTTATACATGGCCAGCGCAGCGACGTTCCGAGCCAACTACAAGAATTTATATCATTTAGAAATGTCTTCTACTTTTCGAGATAACGATGCAGACGTCGAGAAATATCAGATGGCTTCTGTAAAGCACAACCAAAATTCTGTCGACGACAGAAACGCAGCCATTACCGCCAACGAAGATGCCTTGCGTCTCGCACAGCTTGGACATGCCCAGGAGTTACGTCGAGAATATTCCTTGTTCTCTCTGGGCGCATTGTGCGTCTGTCTTATGGCAACTTGGGAAGCTTTGTCAACTGTCATCGCTACAGCTTTGATCAATGGAGGAGCACCATGTCTCTTTTACAATTAGTACGTGTTGTCTTTCCACTGACTGCACGCACCACTTATAAGTCTCAGTGTCCTCTCAGCTATCTGTTCATTGTGTATTGCAAGCTCACTGGGTGAGATTGCGTCTATATACCCTACAGCAGGAGGTAAGTCAGTATCGGTTTCTAGAATTGTACTCGTCACTAACTTGTGTTAGGACAGTACCACTGGGTGGCAGCTCTCACGTCTTCGTCGATCCGATCGCTCGCATCCTTCATGACTGGCTGGACTTGCGTAGGGGGGCAAGTGGTTTTGACAGCTTCAGCTGCCTTTGCAGCTGGTCTCCAGGCACAAGCTCTTGTCATTGTCAACGAATCCTCATATATACCGCAAAGGTGGCAAGGTCTTTTATTCTACTGGGCTGTTCTGTCCTACGCCTTTGTGCTCAACGTTTGGGGTCACAGAGCCTTGCCGTTACACAATACCGTATCTGGTCAGTATCAATAGGTCCAGGTCAAGTCAGCTCGTTTACTAACATTTGCTGCAGGTATCATCCATGCTGTTGGCTTCTTTGCCATTGTTATCGTTCTTGGCGTCATGGCCCATAAGAAATCTGCTTCTTTTGTTTTTACGGAGGTTACTAACTATAGTGGATGGAGTGATGATGGCGTTTCATGGCTTGTCGGCCTTCTGAGTGCCGTGTACCCTTTCCTAGGGTATGTATTCTTCTTCTACCCACATTTGGCCTACTTGTTAACCCTCCCAGGTATGATGCTGCATGTCATCTAGCAGAAGAGATGCCCAACGCGAGCCAGAATGTGCCCATTGCCATGGTTGGCAGTGTCGGTGTCAACGCATTGATTGGCCTCGTATACGTGATTGTACTTCTATTCTCGACTGGCTCTCTGGAGACCCTTCTAAAGACCCCGACTGGATATCCTTTCATTCAAATATTCCTTGATGCAACAAAAAGCAATGTGGGCACCACTATTCTATCTCTCATCATTGTCTGCATCGCCACTGCTGCAACCGTTGCTGGCGTTACATCCACTTCGCGAACCTTATGGGCATTTGCTCGAGACAAGTCCACGCCATTTGACAAGCATCTCAGCAAAGTTAACAAGCGACAGAAGATTCCGGTCTATGCTGTTGCAGTCACAACCGCTTTTCAAATGCTTCTCGGATTCATCTACCTCGGTAACACAACAGCGTTCAATGCGTTTCTGTCTATGGCTATTATTGGCATGTATACCAGCTATGCCCTTCCCATTGTTGCTATGCTCTTCGCAAGACGGCGCCTTGTAGCAGCTGATGGCTTTGGGCCTTTCAAGCTGGGAAAGATTGCAGGTCCTATCCTTAATGTTATCAGCCTAGTGTGGATTACAGTCGTTGTAATCTTCAGTACATTCCCCTCTGCTATGCCAGTTACAGCGCAGAATATGAATTACTCTATTGTCGTCATGAGTGGGTGGACTGTTGCTGGAGCTCTGTATTATTTACTGCGAGCAAGAGCCAAGTATCAGGTTCCTACTGTGGGCTTGGACATAGTCGATGGAGTTCAACAGTCGAACTAGGCAACTTCAGACTATTTCCGTGGGCAGTTCCACCTGTGTTCATCCTTGTTACTTTGTTAATGCAGGCATTGCTATAAATGAGCCTATCACAAACCTAATGCCTTCACGCTGTTAGAAGTTATTTACCTCGGTTTGAGAGTACCGATGATAGGAAGCTCTCTTGCAAACGATAAGGATGGATTGACTTTCTATAATAGCTGAGTCCTCAGTTGCCTTCCCTCCATGGAAGGTGTTTACATCATTTTTAATGCTTGTGGTGGTGCTTGTGGTGGAACCGGTAAATTCCTTTGCTTCTCTTGACTCTTCTGGGTCGACGTCTGCGGCATCATGACGGCTGTTACTTAAGCAGCTGTCATCCAATTCGGGCGAATGGTTTAGTGGTATAATACTCCCTTAGCATAATTCATCTGAATAACTTGGGAGTGGTCCAGGGTTCGATTCCCTGTTCGTCCAACTTAAGCGGTTAGAATCCGCTGTTATCCCCTTCTTTTTGTATTTTTCAATAAATTCATCAAGAATGGGATTAACTTCATGGTCAATATCACCTCAGTCGCTAACAAACATCACCAGTGGCCCAATTAACCTGGCATCAGAGGCACACTGCGAAGGCTGTCCTTTCATAAAACTCTTTGCTAGAATTACCCTCGGTCTTAGAATAGCCGGTACTCTGCTAAGCGGTATTTACCTCTTCCCCACATTTGGCCGCGATGCGCATGTTGGAAAGAGGGTGGATTTGTAGATTACTCTGTTCCAAATGATTGAGATCTGAGGCTTAGGCCTAGGAGTGGGGTTTCGGGAAAGGAATGGACATCGGATGCAACGACAGAGACGATATCTGTGGACTCTTAGACATACTGTCGGACTAAATAATTTAATCAAGGTAACGCACAAGAATATTTAAAGGTTTTTACCGTTATCCTCGGTAGATAGGTGAAAGGAGGATTATCTTCCAAGACCTAGGGAAAGGAAAGAAAAACAGCCTAATTTATATCCTAAACTAGCATGTAGTAACTGAATTCTGTCGTCTCTTATGCTCTCGGCGGCCAATTCTTCTGATGTCCTGACGCCTTGGTCTTAATCCAAGACTAGCACCATAACTTCTGCGAAGAACTACAACTAGTGTCAACAAGAGGCAATCTCTACTTATGGATCATTGCTTACCAGGTATCCACTGATTGGGCCATTAGTATTAATCTGCTTTCTTATATGAGCATTGAGATTGGGAAGATTAACGAAGCAGCATAACGCCGGGGGTTGAGTCGCGACACCGGGACGGGTACATCCTTGGGGGTCCAAGAACAAAAAGGGCAAAGGAAACAAATGAAGACAGGCAAAAGTAAAAGGAATAGATTCATCGGGAAGCGAACCCGACTCTTTTTGGGTCATGCAGAAATCAAGATGGAACTTGACCAGCAAGCAAGACCCCTTGTGCGGCCCAGCACCACCAATATCTTGGTCAACCTGCATTCGAACAGCACGAACGAAGGAGCGATGGTAACCGTAATGACGACATTGATGGCAGCGCTACTATCATGAAAACACTTCTCGATGAAGCCAATGCGAAAATGTCACTTCCCAAATAGCAAAGGGAAAAAAAAAAAAAAAAGAAAAAAGAGAAGGCGCTAACTTTTGATTACGGAAGGCGCTGTTGTTAAACACTGTACTATCGACAGTGAAAGTAACAAGTTCACCTGCGGTGAACCCGTCACTTCCAAAAAAGAGTCGGGTTAGATGATGATGATGATAATGAGAGTGCTAATTGTAGCGATCGATGGTGAGAGTAATAGTGATGGTGAGGTTGATAGTGAAGGTGATAGTGACGGTGAAAGTGATGATGAGAGTGATGATAAGAGTGATGGTGAGGGTGAGGGTGAGGGTGAGGGTGATTTTGACGATGAGAGTGATGATAAGAGTGATAGTGGTTCGTGTAACCAAAGGCTTTAGTTTATTAAGTACGCATTGCCGGGCATCTTTATCGCCAGATGAGTCACTAGCAGACCCTGAGTAGAGATTGATGGCGATAGCGATGGTCATGGTTATAGTGACTGATGGTAAGAGTGATGGTTATGGTTTTGGTGGGTACTTGGTATTTACGATAGACTTAGATGGATGGTGAGGTGTGACGCTACAAGCTAGTGGGGCACTGAAATCTTCTCCTCTTTCCACACATGCCTCTTCTCACATCATTCTCCTAAACACTAATTCAACACAGCGCAAATTAAAATCCCAGCGCTCCTATCAATCACCACCGACGCGCACAAAGGTGCGCGCAAGAAATTCAATCTGATATACACTTACACTATCAACATCCTCTCACCCAGGTAATTTTT
>JAPHDB010000424.1:0-21009 GCA_030772735.1 Fusarium sp. MBC 181 | reverse complement strand
ATTTATAGCTACGTAGTATATAAAATCTCTAGCCTGTGTAAGAGCTGTAGAGAAGTTATTTCCGTGTAAGCACGGGAGAGGTATGTCCGTGTAGAGACGGAGGAGATATATCCGTGCAGGCACGGAGACCCGTTAAGCGGGCTTGAATGTGGCTGGCATGGCCCTTCAATGTATTTATACGAGGGAGCACATAACGCTCCTACCTAGCATGTGAAATAGTGTTTTGTAAATAAAGTCTGCAGCCCAAAGCTAGATAAATAGCAAAGAAGGTATAGCGCTGCTGCTTTACGGTTATGCGATGGTCTGCGTGAGACCTGATCAGATGATAAGCTGACAAGCTTATCTTGGGCTACTCTGTAGGTAATTGGTATGTTGCCTGAAGTACGTTTTGAGAAGTGTTATTTAGAGTCAAATCTGGCTGAGAGCTGACACTGACTGCGCGTTTTACCTCGTTACTGTAAGCAACAGCGAAGAGAAAGGAATCAGGGCGCTGCTGTAATATGGGAACAAGCCGTTCTACCTTGAGCATACGATTTGCGCCGCCCTCATACCCAATTCGAATTACGAGCATGTGAATCGAGTTATCAATAGGTCTTATGACTGATGTTTGCTGGCCCAAGGCAGTTAGCCACTACAAACTGCCTTTCTTATGTAGCATTACGCCTATGTTATGCTGGGTGGAGTTAAGCTTTCAGCCACAGGTCAGCTGCAAGGAAGACATCTTAGGCGTTATACCACAATACGTCAGGAATTGTGCGAAGCATCGTATTTAAAATCATGAACCCTATCCTCATTAGCCTGCTCATCCGTCGTTACCTTTACCTGACCCAGATTGCTTATTCGCCTCATATCTTGACTATGCCTGATCAAACGGGTTTCCGGGTTATTATCGCTGGTGGTGGTGTCGCTGGTCTTACACTTGCGAATGCGCTTGAGGTATGATTGATAAGCTGAGATATTGAGGGACGATTACTCATAATATACTAGAAAGCTGGGATCGATTATGTGTTACTAGAGCGCCGAGGCACGATTGCCCCTCAAGGCGGTGCGTCTATTGGCATAGGTCCAAATGGTGGTCGTGTAAGCTCCGCCCACTTCCCCCCTTTTCCAATGTTCCCCGATGTAGATGTTAATGTGTCTGAACCTAACCCGTATAATCAAGATCCTCGATCAACTCGGAATTTATAGCACACTATTGAAAATGACGGTATGCAGATGTCAGGGGATGTTTGTATTTTCTCTTTTAACATGGCATAGGAGCCGATTATATGGATGGCAGATCGTGACGATCAAGGGCGCTTAGTCTGCCCGCGATCTGACGTGTGTAGGCTCGGATTGGCGAGGTAAGTAATTAAGTGATTTTCTGGAGCAATCGAATTTAACTGTGCTGCTGCAGGACGGGTTATGACTTCGTATGGGGAGAGCGTGAAACAGTTCTTCAAACCCTATTTGAGAACATCCAGGACAAAGGAAAGGTGTTGCTGAACAAGAATATCGTCGAGATTGAGCATAAATCCCACGGAGTAATTGTGAGATGTGATGACGATACTTCGTTCAGGGGAGACGTTCTCGCCGGCGCTGACGGCGTCAGGAGCAGGACCCGAAAGGAGTTGTGGAAGCTGGCTAAACCGATACAGCCAGAGCTTGTCAGGCACGACGAGAACGGTAAGGCTGTCTTAGACTGTCTACATTCTGGGCTTTTAAGAAACCAGTCTGCTTTCTCGAATTGAGACTAGACTCTGACGCTCCATAGATATGTCCGCTGAGTACCGGTGCCTCTTCGGCATCGCGTCCGGTGTCTACCTCTTCGAGGGAGGAGACTTTGATATTGGATACCATAACGGCAGAAGTACTATCACGGTTGCCGACAAGAACGGAAGAGTCTACTATTTCGTCTTCGAGAGACTGAAAGCGGTGTACCAAATCGGAAATATCCCACAATACAGCCAGAAAGAGGCGGAGGAATTCGCCATTCAACATGGGGACATGTATATTCGACCCGACCTCAAGTTCTCAGACTTGTGGGAGAAGACCATCTCATTCCGTCTTGTTGCTTTGGAGGAAGCCAAGTTCAAAATTTGGACTTGTGGACGAATCGCCTGCCTAGGAGATAGTATACACAAGATGACTCCCAATATCGCAGCTGGGGGGAATGCTGCGATTGAAAGTGCGGCGGTGTTGGCTAATTCGATCAAGGCCATGATTGACAGATATGGTGAAGGATCTCCACCAGAGGGTGAGGTTAAAGAATGCCTCAATGGATATCAGAACAGCCGAGAGAGGCGCGCCGCGTCTATCGTTGATATTTCTGGTAAACTTACACGTCTGCACGCTCTTCAGGGAGCGTTCGAACGTGTCTTTTTTCGGCTCTTGTTGCCTAGGTTGGGCGACTTCCTACAGGACATGGGGAGCAACATTTTCATCGGTGCTCCTATGCTGGAGTATCTTCCTCCACCAAGAGCATCCCTGGGTGGAACTATGCCCTTCAATCCAACCCAGGGTGAGGACAGGAAGGAAAGCAAGATCAAGAGAGCCCTAGTAGCATTACCTATGCTTGGCCTCTTTTATCTTGCCAAAAAGGTATTGGATGTTAATAAACCAGTTCCGTGGCTTTCGCAGATCCTTGAGACTGGCAAGTTATCAGCAGATACCGATCCGGTTCCCATACTACAGACTTTTTATAACATCAACTGGCTCGACACCCTGTAGGTTTCGTCCGAGTCTCCTATTCGACTGACGTTGCTAATCAACCATATTCACTAGATGGGTACCATTCAACGTGTTCTTCATGCCAATCATATCCGGACATGATGCAGTAGCTCGAAAGCAGCTCGTGTCTTTCCTCACTGATTATGGGGTTATAATATCTATTTGGGCTATTGAGTCGAACCGCCGTAATAATACTTTGACTCCGGCTCAATTGTATGCTTCTCCTACAAATCTCGAGCCGTAGCTAACTCTTCTGCAGGCCATCTTTGTTTACCCTACTGGGTCAAGTCCACGGAATCGGTGTTCTAAGCCCCCTGTATTACATTATGCATTATGTCAGCTCGCCTATTGAAAACTTCAAAGCTACTGACATGAGGCTCACCAGGATGAACCACACCCTGTGTATCCTGCCTGTGATGATTTTCACCTACTACATTCCGTTCTATGCGATGATGTTTTGGCCAACACCACTTGGTCGCCAATCGTGGCTGTTTGTCTGGCAAATGTTTCCTCTCTGGATTGCCATCGCGACTTTTATTCTTTCCAACGCCTTTTCCGATACAACCATGCACGATAGGATCAACGCACCAAAACGTGACTTGCCAGTAATTCGCTTCACTATTGGCACGTTAGTTGGTCTCTCCGCATGTGTCTGGATGTGGACCTGGTCTACTGCCCCATACAGTGGAGGGGCCATTTTCTACCCAACCATTTTGCCTCATGCTACCTCCGATCTGGCAGCTTTTGTGCGAGAATTCTTGAAATTCGAAGAGGCATTCCTGTTCACAGCCACGTTCATCTGGCTGGGCTATCTTTTTTGGGATATAAAGCACGCTGGAATGCTCCAAACAAACTGGCTTAAAATCTATACATGTGCTGCCTGTTCAGTTGTAATGTTGGGACCCGGGGCTACAGCTGGATTGGGATGGCTTTGGAGGGAAGATGTAATTACCAATAAGAGACACAAGGCAGCGGTTACAGAGGTTACTGCTAGTAAGTAGCTGCTGACCAGGCAGATTACTCTTCATGCAGAAAAGCCCTTTAAGTCACGATGCTGGACTAATACCTTAATCAAGAGAACACCGGAAGATGATGTCATTTTTTAGCTGCAGTGAGAAATAAAATTGTTCCTTTAAATGTTAGAATTAAACGCCCTTGGACTGAGTGGGGATAGGCAGGCGTATGGGAGGTGGGTCTTGCAAAGGTCCACTAGCAAAATCACGCTATCCACAGTAGGTTTTTTAACAGTCATCCTGATGTGTAGGGTAATTTACTTGCTGTCAGTCTCTTGCGAACTACCGTATCCGTAGATAACCCTACAGACCACTGCTAGAAATGTGTAGGGTCGCCCGGATTTCCATGCAGCTAGCAATCTATCCTAATAAATCTTTTGATGGACCTCCATCAGGCTGTGTGAGGCTGGAAAATGTCGTGCCAAACAGCACAACCCCAAAATCGATTTTCAACAAGACAATCAAAGCTTAGGAATGGGTGATGTCAGAACGGGTAGGCTATGCAACTGGTCGGCAATGTTTAATGCGAATTATATAGATCGTGACTAGAGATAAGATTTATCTACAGGTAAGATCTAACTATTGTGTACAGTTGCGATATGATCTTGCTAGAGGTTTACATCACCAGAGGCCCATCGCATAACCCTTTCGAATATGAGTTCACCGTCGTGAGGTGAGTCAATAGGCATGAGACAGTGGTCCAATTCTTTGCCCAACCTGGCTGGGCTTTCTAGAGCCAGAAACATCTTAGACAATGAGAAATCCATTTCTGGGTGTCCTTGGAAGGTAAGAACCTGTCCAGTTGTTGACACCAAGATCTCGTGATTGGGAGCCAAGGGTGAAAGGTGGGGCCCAATATCGGTTACTACAATCTCATGGTTCTTGTGGATATTCTAGTGATGTCGATCAGCCTAGCCTAGACTTCAAACTGGTCAGCAACATACCAGTGATTCGGTCTCGAACAACGCGGTTCCTTGTGGCGATATTGTGATTTTTTCGACACCAGCCTGAATGTAAAAATCAGCTGTGCTTCTCTTTACTCCATTCCATCAGCCAGAACTTACACAATGTCCCCTAGGTGACTTGCCCAGAGCACCTCCCAGCGCCAAAGCAATCGCCTGCTGGCCCCAGCAAATCCCCAAGATTTTAGGGCTTGATCGGTTCGCTGTAACTGTCTTGATGTACCCCAGTGTTTCGCTCACCCATTTGGGCCTCTCGTTCTCCAAAAGGTTGAAAGGGCCTCCGGTCAAGATGATCAAGTCCTGACTTTCAATGTCGGGGAGTGCATCGCCTTGGATTGGAGCGTAAACAATGATTTCAGCATCAGGCTTCGACTGGCGGACGAGTTGTATTATTCTGTCAATCATGGGTTTACCGCCAGTCTCTTCAAGTATGAAGTTCTGGAGGACGGCGACACGAAACCTTTGCGAAGTCATGACGTCGAAAGGATCGTTACGGGATAGAATGAGTTAAAAGAGTGTGGGCGACGGACGGATGGTGAACTTAAGGAATTTCAGTGCGTTGTCCACTGAATGTGGACCCCGAGTGTTAAGCAGCACGTTTCTTCATCAGCTCACCCCCTGCTACAGGAAGTTAGTGCTAACAAACACAAAAGCAGGGGTGGTAAACCCCTCAAATGGAGAAAAAGTTACAATCCTGAATGTACCTTACAGCATCGTTAGGATGTCAGAAGAATTGGCCGCCGATAGCACAAGAGACGAAAATTTAGTAGCCTTAGCAAGCTTAGACCAGCACTTAGGTTAGTTTATTTTAGCACCCTAACCGTTGAGGAATTCCACGATTAGCAACGAAGAGTTATGGGAATCACAGCTTCTGAAATCACTTCTCCAGTTGTGCAAAACATCTTCATGCGTAGGCGGCATTATCAATCACACGCAGATAAGTCAAAGGTGGGCACGTATTTACACTACGTTTTCTGCCGCGAATTGAAGGAAATCTATTTATCAATCATGTAAAGGCGCGTCTAGAAACATACAGCTAAAGATATTTGCAAACATTCTCCTGCCCTGATAAGCTTTCAATCACGTCACCAAGATACCTAACCACATAATCCGCCGCCTTTTGTCCCAGCACCTGGTTGGAAAGCGTCATCGTGATAGCTAACCCTGAACCGTTGGGAACCACAAGGACATTGGCTGTGTTCGAAGGGCGATTTGGCAGACTATATAGTCCTGTCTCGCAAGCATGCCCATCAAAGTCACAGGTTGGATCATCATTGTTGGTGAAGTTTTGGAACCTTACAAAGCTACCAAACTTGGTCCCAGACTCCCAGGAAGTACAGTTGCGAGTGATTTCCCCAAGTCCAAGATTCTGTACCGGCATTGTTTGGATGTGCTGCTGTTGGACTTGAGAGAGTAGATCTTTTTTGTTGGGCGACGGAGGGAAGTGCACTCTTACTGGGATGATGTTAAGGCATGGACCGACGATGCGATCTTCATGCGAAATTCCGAGGCCACGGCCATGAACAACTTGACCAAACACAACATCACTCAGTCTACCTTCACTTCCGTCAGGTGCGAATAGTCTGGATAGTGTGATTGCCCATGCTAGTTTCACCAATGTTGCCATGGTTGAAGTCGGGGGTGGGGAGATTGGTCCAGTCTCCAATGTTGCAGACACCCCTTGAGGCTTTTCCCCGTCCCCTACTAAAGTGTCTCTCGCCGACGAAGGAAGGAGCTCTCTGCTCATGACAGTAACTGGCGTATCCTCTAGCACATCTCTCCATACTTGGTAGGCCTCTGGGGTTCTCTTCTCCCAAATATGTCTTGTGTGGTCTGAAAACTGAGCACAGGGCGCCATCTCTTGTCCGGTATATGCAGAACTTAGATCCTCGCAGATGGTACTCAAAGACATCCCATCAAATAAGGCATGAGGCATTCTCAGGGCTAGGAAGACCCTAGACTCTCTCAACTTCACGAGCTGAATCTGCAACCCAGGCTTGCCGTCAACAGGTACGTCCATGGCGAGAGAGTCGTTTGTACAGTGTTTCTCCAGGTTTTCAACCTCTGAGTAACGCAACACCCTGACTGGCATTTCTCGCATAGTCAGCTGGATGACGGACTTGTCTCCACTTGTACAGAAGACTGTGCGCAAGATGGAGTGCTTCTGGACAAGGGCGTTGCAAGCAGCCTCCAGACGCCCTTGATCGACCCCCTCAGGAAGCGAGATCCATAGATAGCGACTGTAGAAGTTGTACAGTGTCATCACTTGGAACTCTGTCGCAGGGCTGGCCTCGATAACATTGCCCACTACCTCTTGTGGTATGTGGCTTGGGAGTTCATTGAGAGGAATTCGGCCGCTGGTGGAACCAGGTCCAAGCTGCTTCTTACTTCCAGAATCGTGATCCAGAGTGTTTGTTACCTCCTCCATTACAGGAGCGCAAGCCAAGGCAATCTTAGACAAGACCTGATGTGAGAATATAGTGGCAACCGTCAGATCAATACCGCGACGTTTGGCAAGTGTTGAGGCCGCCATTGCTGATATTGAGTCTCCTCCTAGACTGAAGAAGTTGCTGTTCATGGGCACCGATTCGGTTTCTAAATTGAGAGCTCTTGTAATAACTTCTTGAACCTCTCGATCATGTGCAGTTCTGGGGGAATCTTCCATGCTTGTGGTGCTGGTCCTCAACTGGTATTGATCAAGAATCTTCGATATGCTGCTTGCAAAGTTGTCGCGGAGGAGACGTCGATTGACCTTCCCCGACAAGCTGAGAGGGATATGAACGAGGGGAACAAAGTATGTTGGGACCATGAAGGCTGGTAGGAGCTCACGTAAAGAGTTATTCAGCATCTCAATGGTGGAATAGAATTGCTGGTTTGGTGAAATGATCAGCTCGAGGCCTCCAGCATCAGATGCTTTGTTACTGGAAACCTGTTCCCAATCTTGTCTTCTCCGAGGAGCGAGGAAGGCTACTAATGCAGAACGATTGTTCTGACTCGGGATCTTGACACACTCAACTGCTGAGGCCCTGATGTCCTTGCAAACAGAAGTTAAACAATGTTCAACTTCACCAACCTCAAGTCTCTGACCGTGAAGCTTCACTTGGTCATCTTTTCTACCAAGGAATTGAAGACGACCATCGGATGTCTGTCTGACAAGATCGCCCGTCTTGTACATCCTTCCACAGGTCGAACGAAACTCTGAGAGCCAGGACGGGTTACTGATAAAGACCTGATCTGTCCTTTTCCGGTCCTTAAGGTATCCAGTGGAGACAATAGGCCCTTCAACGATAAGTTCTCCGACCGTACCGATCGGGACCAGCCTATCGTGGTCGGTAGGGTCGACTACCCAAGATACAGCTCTGAAGCTGCGACCAATATCAGATGGTGGGCTATCAGGTAAAAGGCGTCCAATGTGAGAAATGACTGTACACTCCGCGGGTGCGTACATGGCGAAGAGGTTTAGCCTGTGCGCCCAGATGTCCACGATCTGTGAGGTAAGAGGCTCACCACATGAGCCCAAAGTCTCCATGGTAGGCACATCTGATGGATCAAAGAGGTTGATGACTGACGGAGTCAAGAGCGCCCAAGTCGCCTCAAGATCTCCTGCTGCCTTTGCCGGGTTCCCTCTTCGTTCTTCTTCCCTCGGCACACAGAGACAGGCTCCAGCAGCAAGTGTAAACAGAATCTCGCCAATGCTGATATCGAAGGCGAATGAGGCAAAATGAAACACGCGGCTGTTTGAAGTAAGATTGCCATGTTCCCGCATGACGGTCGCGCTTGTAGCAATGGCACCGTGAGGAAGCACAATGCCCTTCGGGATACCCGTGCTTCCAGAGCTAAAGACAACGCAGGCCGGAGAGTCGAGGTCCAGAGAGACAGTGGGCAGAGAATGCTCAGAACCTCTGTTTGTTCGTTCGATATACCCCCTGGGGTCAAATATCGACAAGGGAAGTGAGAGGTTCTCGCCGATGGGTCTAGTCTGTTCGAAAGTAACGATGATCCTGGCGTCGACCATAGAACACATAGTTTGCATTCTCTTGATGGGATGTAGAAGGTCGAGAAGGACAAAAGCCGCGCCTGTCTTGAGAATTGCCAGCATAACCACTGGCGCCCAAGGTGATCTCTCTGCTAAAAATGGCACAAAGTCCCCTGGCTTCACGCCTTGGCTCATGAGATGAAGTGCAAAGTGATTGGAATAGTCCTCGACCTGTTGGTATTCCAAGTCCAGATCCTTGGAGTGGACTGCAAGTGCGTTCGGTTGGGTCGTAGATAGCTGCCGTATTCTGTCATGAATACAAGTGCTAATAGATGTGGGAAGGACACCATTCCAATGTCGTAGCCTTGCCATATCTTGTAGAGGTACCGTACTGATGTCCTTGATGGCCATAGACCCCAACGTCGTGATCTGTTGCATAACATGGGACAACTGCCTGAGAAGACTCTCTCCAGCCTCCCGAGCAATCAAGTCAGAGTCAAATGCCGCTGTAAAGTTCACCCGGCCTTTTTCTGGCCGGCACGTCAAGGTGAGAGGATAGCTCGCGAATGCCTTCGCGTTGTCATACGATGAGGACTGAAATAATGAAGAACCCTTCTTCTGCTCTTGTGGCTGCACGATGAGTAGATTCTGGAAGTTGCATGCTTCGGCAGCTTGCTCTCCGAACTGTCGGATACGTGACAACCCGGTCTGCTCGAATGGAATCATGTCAATGAACTCACTCTGGATCTGTGCCAGACTACTGTTGACCGATGTCTCAGTTTGCAATCTTATGCGAACAGGTAGAGTCGCCAGTGTAGGTCCGTTGATCTGGTCGACGCCGTCAAGATTGGCATTGCGACCGCTCACCGTGGCACCAAAGACAACATCTTCAGAGCCTGTCTGGCGCCACAGGACGATCGCCCACGCAAGGCGGACAATCGTAGAAAGTGTATACTTGGTGGGCATGCCTTCGTCAATAAGGACCTCGTGTTGAAGCACAACAGTTTTGGCAGTGTTTCCAGACTTTGAGGCTGTGACAGGGAAATGATCAGCCTCAAATCCACAGAAAAGTTGCCGCCAGAATGACTCAGTCTTCGCAGTGTCCTGATGGAGTAGATGACGAACGAAGGGGTTGAACGGCGTCATGTCAAGCGCTCCTCCCCCATACGCACGCTCCACTTGAGACAGAGTCAGGGCCAGAGACCATTCATCGAACAAGGAGTGATGGATATCCAGACGGAAGGATTCCTCGCTCAGATAGAATCTGGCCAGAGGACCCTGATGGATATCAATCATGGCTGAAAAGCCCGTGACGGAAGAGGCAAGTTCCAACGGCATCTCGGTCCTTACAACGACTTGGTAGAGCCCTTCTGTTGTTTGCACCACCCGAGTGCGAAGGATTGGGTTATGATACCAGACTTCCTTCAAAGCATATGTGAACTTGCTGACGTCCAGTCCTGGAACGAGATGCCAGATGTAACTACCAATATACGCCTGCGGGTCTTGCGCAGTTAAGGCTAACAATCCTTGCTGCATATGCGTACACGGGTATACATCCTCGATCTCGTCAACAGAGAAACCAGTTGCTCTTGCAATAGAACTACTAGTCTTCTCCGAATTCACGAGCAGTGAGAACGGGGCTGGTGTCTCCAATGGCGAGCTTGCGTTTCCTTCAACCATGATTGACCCCATATCTGATAAGACGGATGTCTTGAAGATATCAGATACCGAAATACTGAAGCCCTCCTGTCGGAGGGTCGCAGCGAGTAAAATAGCGGCCATTGAGTCGCCGCCTCTTCGGAAAAAGCAGTCATTGCGAGAGATTGTCGACTCATTGATGCCCAAAATTCGTCCCCAGGTACTGGCAAGGACCTTCTCATTGGTAGTAGAAGGCCTTTCTCCAGCACCCAAGTCTTGATTAATGGAACAATTCTGACGGACTGATAGCGCCTGAGTCGCCGTATCCTGTAGCAGAAGTCGATCGAGTTTGTTGGAAGTTGTGAGTGGCATATTCTGAAGGAGAACAAAGTTGGAAGGGATCATATACGCTGGTAGGTCGTTATTCAGGTATTCTTGAAGTCCTGATATCAAGCCATCGTTATCCTCCAGCCGCTCTGGTAGCAATTGAGACGGGGTGAATGTTTCCCTGGACGTATCGAGACCCAGAAAGGCAACAAGCTTGGTGGAGCCATTGTTGCCTCCTTTGACAGCAACGACAGCAACATGGGAAAATCCTGCTTTCGATACTTGTGGACAAGCTGCGATGTGGTGTTCAACCGCGCTGAGTTCGAGTCTCTGTCCATTGACTTTCACTTGATGATCCCGTCTTCCTGCCAGCTGCAATGATCCGTCAAGATTGTATCGCACCAGGTCGCCTGTACGAAACGTTGGCTTGTCAGAGTGATGATGGCCGTAGTGCTCGTGGATTCTTCTCTTCCATGCTGGCTGCGAAGTGAAGTATTTGTCCGTTCGGTCCTTATCGCCGAGGTAACCGCGAGAGACAGACGGGCCTTCGATCACTAGTTCACCCAGGGCACCGATTGGAGCTAGCTTGTCGGGCTGATCAACAGCGACAACCCATAATTTGGAGCCACAGCCATAGCCGATATTACTTGGTGCGAAGCCTGGTTTCACGTCTGATGCCAGTGCGGCGATACCAGTGCTCTCGCTCACCCCATAAGCATTGAAAAGCTTGACGTGTTTTGCCCATGTCGAGACATGGCTTTTCGTCATAGGCTCCCCTCCAAGTACCAACCCTCGTAGTGTAGGACATAAAGAGGGACTAAGAGTACTTGCCATAGACGGGGTAAGACTGGCAAGGGTAACGTGATGCTGGTTCATGAATCCTGCGAGGTTGTTCAAGCGATCATCTTCAGACGGAATACAAATGCACCCGCCGAACATCAGCGTAACAATAGTATCGCGATTGCTGACATCGAAGGAATACGATGCGAACTGTAGCATCCTTGTCGTAGTATCAATCTTGAGAGCCTTGGCGTTGGCCACAGCCATGCAGTAAAATGCAGAGTGTTCCGTCGTGATGCCCTTCGGTTGACCTGTTGTTCCAGAAGTAAACGTGACATACATGGCATTTGATGTGCTGACGCTCACGGTTGGTGATCCAGGCTGATCGTCTAAGGGTATAGACTCCAACAGTTCACGAACCCCATCGCCAATGACGATAGCTTGGCAAGCGAGCTCCTTGGCAATGTGACTATTCTCTGATGAACACAATGCCACAAGTGGGTTCAAAGGCGAACTCAGACTCTGACTGTATTGCAAAGGATGAGACGGGTTGATGAAGAAATAGGCACCACCAGCCTTGAGAACAGCCAGTTGAGCAACGACTGCCCATTTGGACTTTTCAAAAACAAGAGGGACGAAGACTTCAGGGCCGACGATACCAAGATGTTGGATCCATATTGCGAGACCTGTCGCGAGGCGGTCGAGTTCTTGGTACGTCAAGTCCCCATCCCAAGCAGAAACAGCAATGGATTTGGGATGAAGGATAGAAGTCTGAGAAATGACACGGTGGATGGGTTGCGGGATGGGGTCTTCCTCAGACGATAGGATGTTCCACCTAGCAAGTCGGTTGATGTCACAATCACTACAGATCTCAAGGTTCCCAATGGAAGAGTCAATGTTGAGAACAATCTCCTCAACTGCCTTGGCGACTGTAGCTGCGACCATCTCAGCCAGTGTAGGAAGAACTACTGACGAGTTGTAATAAATCACAACGCTGGGGACATGCGTTTCAGATCTTTGGGAGAAGCACACGGCAAGGTCGAACTTGAGCTAATTGTCAGTAAATCTGGCCGATTCTTCCGATTCTTCCGAGGAGTCTCACCATGCCTAGTTCATCTATTATCTCACGATGCTCTTCATGTGAAGCAATGACAGAAGCAGCACCCCAAAATGTGGTACGGTTTAGACCAATCGATTCGACATCTTGTAAGTCCCACAGGCTTCGTACCGGTTGCGTGGGTGATACAGCACAATAGTAGTTCCTTAGAAATGTCAGCTTTCAGCAAAAGAACGATTGACTACCCTGGACACTTCACCTCTCGGGACCTAAGCAAGTGAACCATACATCCTCAGAGCCAGTATAGCTTCGAAGGGTCAAGGCCCAAGCTGCTTGGAAAAGGCTGAAGAAGCTCTTGCCTTCCTCCATCAACCATCTGGCCAGGACTTTGCTACCTAAGCCTGAGCAATCGACACTGACGGTGCCCAGGTGGGTTTCGAACTCCGGAGCTTCGGACGGGACGCCAATTTGCGGTACGGAAAGTGCTGATACTGCTGGAGGAGCCATGACGGGCAAAGCTGGGCACAAGGTTTACTGCTGGAGGTAGTAAAATGATCACAATGGGTTTTACAATATAGATTGACAATAACACACACGCAGACGTATTTACAGCTATCTTTCAACTACACTAAACTTTTTAAAAACGCAATGCACGCACAGTGGTTCCGCCATCCAGCAAAGGAGGCGTTTTGGTGAAAGGCATTTACTGGATTTGACTTGTTACATCTAGCTAATGGAGCTTTCAATGCACCGCAGTTCGGATGCACTGGCGTGTATCTATCTGATACACAGCGAGCCAGACAAGCGAGACAAAAACACCGAAGATCTCGATTGATAGTCTGGTATCCATGAACCGATAGGCCTGGCTTGCGTAATAGAAATGCCGAGTCATTCTGGTGCCAGTGCTTTACCCTATCGTGGTGACGAAGTACTCTTGAATCGACAGAACACCGGGGATGATTCCTGATACGACCTATACAGGGGCTTGATACACTTGTACAGTAAGCTACCTTCTGAGTGAGATTGCGCGGAGACGTATGTTTTCTGGTCAAAGCAAAAGGCCCCGGCAGTTGCGTGACGCAGGCTCGGTCAAGGCCACCAGGGTCAAGTCTTCCAGTTGCCGAAGTCCCGACCCATCCTACCATTGAAGCTATACGATACCCAGGAACAGTAACCCGTGGCGATGCGCAGGAATGATTGGAAATGGACGAATTGCAAGGAGGACGTGAAGTCAGCAAAGCAGACGCCAGAAGTAAGCACTGTGACGACTGGCTAGGAGAATATTCTTTCCGTGTTCCACCGATTAGTGTAAGTACGGGAAACAGTCGTGAACCATCCACTCCTATGTTTAGCTAGGCGAACTATTGGAACAATACCAGGCTCGACAGGGCGCGTATACTGCGTTGAATTCTTGCGCAGCCTAAGAACCACAGATTATCTACGCGTATGAGATTAGTACAAAGTCTATTCGATCTATAGATACATTTATGTTGCGTCATGCAAGATGATGCTGTGCACAGTGTAAGGACCTTCGCGAGTCATTCGTTAACCTAACAGGGGTACCCATGCACACACACACAAGCATCGGAGCACGCCCACTGGGCAGAAACCGTAATTCGTGCTAGGGTAAAAGCTCCTCGGCGGGCCGCGGCGGGCCGTAACAAGCGTCAGGTCCTTGAAAACTTGGCTAGCCACCTAACCACTGAAAGCCCGCAAAAGGATCAATCTGCATGATGCACATCTGCGAGCTACGTTGATTACATGTGCCACAAATCTCGTCAACACGATTCCATTGCGTGAAATATCTTCACTCGGCGTGTCCGGCACTACTGCTGAATCGTAATTGCGAAAGCTTGTCTTATGGATTACCAGGGTCTAGGGTATCATCGAGGTGGGCTTGTGCGACCCTTTGAGTTTTCACTGCCTAGTTTACTTCCCCCTTTCCTCCAACTGGACCCCACAACGTCTAGACTTTACCATTCCCTTTGACGAACGTACTACCAATCGACAGCGGGGACCGTGGGGGTAAGTCTCCCGAGCCCGAACCAAAATTCAGTTGAGCTCTAGCAGTGATCCGATGTCGGGCAATCAATTGATCGATCACTTAATTTGTTGTCGCGTTTGTCGTGTGTTGCATTGTATTGATTGAGCTGCCTTGTCAGAACCTACATTGGACTCTCTGAGCTTTGCAATTATGTGTGGAATCAGTGCTTTCATCACCCATCCTGGCCCGTCCAGGACGCCTGTGGTAAATGGTGAAGCCAAGCTTGTGACGGCTGAACTCGAAGGTAGCCTGGATCTGATTGCCCATCGTGGACCGGACGCCCGGGGCCGTTGGTTCAGTGACGACCATCATGTTGGTGAGTTCTGGCATCCTGTATAGTGTTCAGCGTTGTGTTTGTGAATAAACTAAAAGTGACAGGTCTCGGACATGTTCGACTGTCCATCATAGATCTCAGCCCTAGTGGAAACCAGCCTTTCCATGATGAGGAGGGCAGGATCCATGCCGTTGTCAATGGTGAATTGTACGACTACGAACGTTACAAAGCTCAATTGTCTGATGAGTTCAAGTTTGTTGGAAACAGTGACTCTGAGATTGTCATTGCCCTTTACAAGCATTATGGTTTCTCCTTCATCTCTCACCTAAGGGGCGAGTTTGCATTCGTGCTATGGGATGAGAATCGCCAGCAGCTCATAGCGGCCCGAGATCGATACGGCATCAAATCCCTCTACTATACAGTGCACCAGAACAAACTGTTGGTGGCGACAGAAATCAAATCATTCCTGGCATTTGGTCTCCAGCCGGAGTGGTGTGTCCGAACGCTTCGAGACCAGAGTTGGAGAGTTGACTCGAGCACATTCTTCCAAGGAGTGTACAAGGTAGATTCAACCTTAGTGGTAGTATATGTATCTCTGAATAGGCATCTAACTACTACACGCAGGTCCTGCCCGGTCATTACCTTACATGTCGGCCTAATGAGAGAGAAGAACAAAAGCCATACTGGGATGTTGAGTACCCCGACAAGGTAATGGCATCAGCCCGTGATATATGCCTCGAGAATGCTGACACTTTCACAGCGGTCCAAAGACCTCCGATCCGAAGAAGAGATGACCGAAGGCGTCAGGGAACGTATTTTGGAGGCTGTGAGGCTTCGCCTCAAGGCAGATGTTCCTGTAGCCGTCTACCTCTCTGGCGGAATAGACTCATCGTCTGTTGCTGGCATGGTAGCCCATCTCATCAAGCAGGGCACAAAGCTGGGCAATGAAACCAGCGCAGCCCCTTCCAGTATGAAGTGCTATACTGTCCAGTTTGATGAGGGCAGCGGAGCGGACGAGTCCGGTACGTAATCTTGTTCCTATCCCCCATTACTTCAAGGCTGATGAACCATAGCAATTGCTCGTCGTACCGCGGACTGGCTCGGTGTTGATATCCATCTTGTCAAAATGGATGAAGAAGCTCTGGTTGCACGATTTGAAGATACCACATGGTACAGTGAAGTCCCTCTGCCGGATCTGAACGGAATGGGGCGACTGGCATTGGCAGAAGCCGTAGATTCTCAGGGTATCAAGGTCGTTATCACAGGTTAGTAATCATCCCAGAAGTCAGCCACCCGAATCAATATTTCTAACTTGAGACCAGGGGAGGGTTCCGATGAACATTTCGGAGGTTACGATGCCTTCAGAGCCGACTCGCTCAGCGAGGCCGACCATTCGTGGCCTTCCATGATGACCAATACTGAACGTGAAGAAGCGTATGGTCTAGCCAGTGAACAGGCTAGGTATGGTATCTTTGGCGACTTTACGCCAAAGGTTCCGATCTCAACGAAGCGTATGTTCGAATCCAGTCATGTCATCAGTTCCATCGCCAGGGTCGGAAGTCTACCGTTCTCGGATTGGACCAAGGCCCATGGTGATAGCATACCTGAGACTAGTCTGATTGAAGGCTTCGATGGTAAAGTTCGAGATAACATACTCAACCGTTGGCATCCTGCTCATACAGCGCAATACATGTTTGTGAAGACATTCATGCCCCATTTTATCCTGCGATACAATGGCGACAACATAGACATGGTCCACCAGGTCGAGAGTCGTTGTCCTTTCCTCGATCATCATCTTACCGAGTACGTGAACAACATGCCGCCCAGCCTGAAGATGAGGTACATCGCAAAAGACAAGAGCTGGCGCGAGAAGCATATTCTGCGAGAAGCCGTCAAGCCTTATGTCACCGATGAGGTTTACAATATGAGCAAAAAGGCTTATATGGGCCCGCGGAAGTTTTGGCCTGGCGGACCGCTGCACAAGAAGATTTCCCAACTGGTTACTAAGGAAAATGTGGAGAGGTTGGGCTTTGTAGACTGGGAGGGTGTACAGGATGCCATGGATGGGGCCTTCAACAGGCAAGAAGCCCTGCCTCTGCGTCGAATCATTACTGTGGCGCAGTTCATTGTTTTGGGACAGCGCTTCGGTGTTAAGCCGGCTGGAGCTAGATGAGCTGAAGGAACCAGGCTAGCTAAAAATAAATTTGAAGTCAAGATGAAGTGGAAATCAATTGTTTAATTCTCAATTACAAGCCAGATGAAAAAGCAAGCATTGGAGTTCCATCCAATACCAAGACTTCACGACGGTGAACAGAGATACGTAATGTTTCTACGCTTGAATTTGAATCATTCGGCCGTACTGAGTTACAATCCACCATCACCAGAATGCTGCGACGCGAACCTCAATACTTTCCCTAGCTTCCGCCTTCTCATCCTGATCTACTAGCTCGAAAGCACTATGAATAGCTCCCCCAACTCCAAGATCAGACCTGCCTCTGCCGCTCTCCAATGGTGCTCGTGCATGCGCCTCCATCTCGTTGTCGAATAATTGAATCACCAGGACATCGGAGGGTTGTTGCTCTGAGATGTAGTGCCAGTCATGGGAAGCCTTTTCTTCATCCTGCGGCGCGTATGCAAGGTAGCTTTGGGTCTGATACGTGTCGTCATTTTTATCAGGCCCTCCAATACCCTGGCGGTTATTATCACCAATAATGCGGTATAAGTGAGCAGGGATGCTGTGGTCTGTTGGCTCACGTTGATCAGACGGAACGTAATCAGACATGGGAAAAGAGGCCGCTGATGAAATAGCTAGAGGGTCGCGATGGACCGTCTTCAATGGTCGCCATATCGAAAACAGCGCAAAGTGTGGTATTTTACCCTCGCCGTGCTTGTCCCCGTGATAATGGTCCTTGAGGTCGTTCCATTCAATGCCTGATTCAAGCAAACGGTTTTCTGCCTCAATCACATCCGCAGCTGCCAAGGTGACCTCGCTGTGATAGCGACGAATATGGTGCCTTGCGCCCTTTGGGGTACAGTCTAGATGCACTTTCGGAGCCGGACACACGCCATCCTTTACAGAATTACCAAAGATGGGTGGAAACAGGTGAGATGTGTCATCTAGCACTTCAGGTTGCGCATTTGCCTCCGCTTCTGGAGCCGAAGAGCCATCGCCCTCACTGTACAATCGGTTTCGCACAACCGCGGCAGATACCACAGCCTTCTTGCATCCTGTTAAGTTCTGCACGAACTCTATCACTTCAGGAAAGTAGATCTCACGAAGGAGTTTCTCATTGTTCCAGCTTGCGCGGTTGTATGGAGCTGAGTGTAGAGCTGAGGCATGTCGACGAGCGGTAAATCCATGGACTTGAAGATTGTACGGAGAGTCTTCTCCAAGATCCAAAGATGGCCGCAAGTCAGTGAGAGGCAAGGTGACATGATCTCCGAATTCAGAGAGTGACGGCAGCAAGTAAGCCTCTGTGCTCGGGGTTGGCTTGGCTCCTCTAACGAGGTAACGAAACTTTCCCAATTGCGATTGAGGGACAGTAGCCATGTTGAGCATTGTTCTTGTTAACTAAAAGAATATGAAGACTGATAACAAACAGCTGAAAACTGCATTTTAACGTAAAGAACTAACAAGTCATCAACATATCTCTTTCCATTACACGGTCTCTCCGATGTCGCATTCGCAGGCACCTAACCTGTATTATCTCATGTTTAACCTACCCTGGTTCGCGAATGACGTGCCGACGTCTGAGCGTAGGCATTATTTGCATGCATCTTAGCCAAGGCAAATCCTAAAACACAGATCTTACACCAGTCTAATTAAATGGTGGGTGGAGGGCGGCCCGACGAATAACAACCCCCACGATCCTGCAAACTTCCCTTGAAGTGCAAACAAAAGATCGTGGGTCCCGAAATTACGTACAACTCACCGGAGGTTGGCTTATCCCAGCTGCGAAGCGCGAGTCATGGGCATGGCCCCACAACTTTTGCTCCTCATCCCCAGCAAAGTCATGGATGTTGATGCTTCGGCCAACACTCGGTGAGATAGATGTTCAACGTGCAAGACTAACTAACCTTATTACATTCAGTCCCATACCGTTCTATCTTCATCGGAGGCACAAGTGTTCCGAACTTCCGTTGTGGGAAAGGCCTGAACCCCCATTTATTCGTAGCGAAATTCCTTCCGTCGGTCGACCTCCAACTTCTTCCTCCCCTGCTCAACAGTAACAGTCGCATTCGACACTTTTTCCGCTTACACTTGCTCGCTATTCCTCTTCCAACATGGCTCGTATCCTCATCACCGGTTCTACGGACGGCTTTGGCTTCGAAGCAGCTCGGCAGCTGATCGAGCGTAACCATGAAGTCTACCTTCATGCCCGAAGCCAGGAACGCGCCGAAGAAGTAAAGGCAAAGTGCCCTGGAGCTGCCGGTGTCTTCATTGCCGACTTGACGACTGTCGCAGAGACCCGTAAGCTAGCTGAGGAAGTCAATGCTATCGGTGGCACCTTTGATGCTGTCATTCTCAACGCCGGACTTCTCTATGGGCCCTACCGAAAGACCACAGACCTGGGTGTCCCATCAAGTGTTTTTGTCAATCTTGTTGCACCTTATCTCCTCGCAGCCCTTATCAAGCCGCCTAAACGCCTGATCTTCGTCGCATCTGTCCTTCATCATGAGGCCAAAACAGATCTCAAGGACATATTTTGGTTGGAACGCGAAGAGCAATGGAACGACTTTCAAGCATACTGCGACTCAAAGTTCCACGTCGTGCTACTGGCCAATGCTATGGCAAGACGATTGAAGAATAAGAATACCTCAGTGATTTCCCTGCACCCTGGATATGTCCCCACCAAGCTTGCGGGTAAAGACGCTCCTGGTAAAATGCAGGATGGCATCGAGACGTATATTATGCTGGCTGAGGGCGACTATGACGTTGCCTTGACTGGTGCCTACTTTGACCCAAATCGGGAGAGAGTTCAGCCCCATGCCCTAACAGCAGATGAAGGCAAGCAAGAGGCTGTTGTGAAAGCTTGTGAAGATCTTACTGGAGTGAAGCTTGAGAGCTTTTAAGTGTAGTTATTATAGAAAGTCTTCTTAGATTTAAAAGATGAATTATCCACTCATTATGAAGTCTTGTCTTTCGGGCATAAAATACGTAATGTAGTAACAGGCCAGAGGAGGTTGGTTGATCGGCAAGTAGCTTCTACTAACAGAAGTTTAAGGTTCCGGCACGGTTGTATTTTTACTGCCGTCGGTGCAAAGCATACCGAAATTATAGCTAGGGCTTCAGATCAAATTTGTCATGTTTCGGTAAAGATATCAGCGACAAGGTTCAAGTCAAGTCAGCAATCATTTTTCAATTCTACATAATTATTATACCTAGGTGAAACACAACCACACAGTGGTGAATGAATGCAGAATTGAGATTTTATGAAATGGTCAATCATCTACAGTTCAAATGTGCATGAGAGAGTTAATATCTTGAATTGATGCTCTGCAATATGCAGCACCGTGACCTAATGTCACGACGCAGAGAAGAAGAGAAGAAATTATATACAGTCGAGATTCCATCTACGCTATCGGGGCGTAGAAGCTGAACAGTCCCTGAGGATCGTAGGTCTCTTTCAACTTCTGCAGACGGCTTTGTCTCCAGCTTTCACTGCCATACCACTGCTCAGGACCCTCATCGCCAAAGGCATAATTGACATAAGCTGGCACGTGCTCACGTCCGGTTCCCTGGTGGAGGATCTCACGGATCTTGTGGCCCACGTCAGAAGCCCTGTTGTCCAACTCAGTTCCATTAGGTTGGTAAGTGATCAATGGACCGACGAGGATGTTCTGATCTCTGTAGGCAAAAGCGGTGCTTTTGGTATCAATAGACTTGACGCCCTGAGTGGAATAACCATCAAAAGTGACCAGAGAGTTGTTGAAGATAGAGTCGCCTCGGACGTGCTCAGCGAAAAAGTCAAAGGCTTTCTTCTGCGCGGCGGGGTTGAATGTCTCGAGGTAGATGGGGAATCGTGGGTTCATGGCTCCATTCTTCTGACACGGGCCGTCTTCAGTGGTGATGCCGACCCACTTGGCAAGATCTGTGTAGAGACCCTTCTTTCTGTCGACCGTGAGGGGCTTCAGTTTGTGGAAGGGGGCGCTGTATGCCTTGTCGACTGACTCGACGCCTTCTTGTATAAGGAGGATCTGGACAATTGTCACGGTCAAAGTTCAGTAT
>JAPHDB010000421.1:0-12917 GCA_030772735.1 Fusarium sp. MBC 181 | reverse complement strand
AAGTAAGGAAATAAGGAAATAAGGAAATAAGGAAATAAGGAAATAAGGAAATAAGGAAATAAGGAAATGAGGAAATAAGGAAATAAGGAATTAAGGATGGCTCACCTTCCGGACTTGGATCACAATTATGCGTAATTCTAAACAAGACTAGCCTGCCCCGCAACTTGCGCTCAAATCACTCTAAACTAACAGGGGAGGGGTATATGCATAGACTTATTAGCTTTTAGAACAACAACTACTTAAAGGAATGTACAACCCAACAAGGCAACTAGCAGGCCTTACTAACACTAGTTTGCAAAGTACTTAGCATTGCAGTCTACCTTTCAATTCCTTACTTTATGCATTATCCCCTTTCTGCTAGGTCCCTAAGCGATTAGGGTCGCAGCGCATTTAACACTACTGGCATTCCAAAGCCTCTACTAAGACCTAGACCAAGCAAGCGCTAGTTTACTAACCGCTTAAGATGCAAACAGTTACAATCCACTTAGGCGTTCTTATTGCCCTTATTATTCTTATTGTACTTCTTATTATTATTTCCATCTTCGTTTTTACTTAATCTTATTATATTAAGCCACCTAAGTTTAAATCAGATGAAATTCCTCTAAGACCTCTGCTAACGGTTATTAGCTAGCTGAAAGCATCTAAGATAACACTAAATTCAGCATCAGGGGAGGGAGCACCCTTACATTAATGCAACGCACCCCCCTAGGCGCCTTCAAAGTCCGGGGAGACCCCTGTTGTTGCCCTTGCCGCCGCGGACATTCAGACAGCCTAGTCATAGATGGCTAATAGAGGTATAGGGGAAGGGGTTAACCTCGATAGTTGGGCTAGCAAATATAAGCTTACGCTGGACAAACAGCCAAATGACAAAGTTAATTACGGCATTCTACTTTATGATCTAAGCAAAGAGGATCGGGAGATGTAGAAAGAATTAAGAAAGCCTATTATAGTGGAGGGAAAGGATCCTGTTATTGAGACTAAGGGATAGGCACTAAGCCTAACATACCCTTTTAAGATTCTACTAGCAAAGGTAATTAATAAAATCAAAGTCCATAAAGCAGAAGTTGTTTAATACATTTTAAGCTTAGAATAAACTTGCAAAGCAATTAACAAAGTTACTTAATAGTACAGCTACCCACCTATTATACTATGCATCCTAATAGTACCCTACAGCTAATTAATCTAGACTATAAAACAGTATAACAATACATTTGCCTTTGTCCCTAGCTAAGGGGCCTTCTCCCACTTTAACAACGCAGTCTTAAAGTAAGATAAAGTCTATAGCAGATATTAAGCAGTAATTAGTCTTCCTTTCTAACTCTAATTTGGACTGCGGTATTAACCAGAGTATTACATCATGCTAAAGCCACAAGAATGTATCAACCATATAGAGGTCTAATACAAGTAGTTTCTTGCAGCCTTATTCCTAAACGATATTCAGGCTAACTACAACTAGTTAGCACTAACCAGAATACTTAGCAGGGGTAAGTTTACCTAAGGCTTAAAAAACTGTATCTATAACCACTGTATGTTGTAAACCTTGTGGAAAGCTTGTAAGAGCGGGTAAAGCGGGTAGAAAGGGTACCACCATGGTTAGTTATTCTTTAACGGGGGCAAATACAATTGTTAAAAGACAACTAATTAATGCTTAATGGATTTGCTTTTAGACTTATTATATATACTTTTGCACCCGCTAGCCAGGAATAACAAGGCAGCAACAGGTTATTAGCACATTTACAGTTCCTCGTACATTAACCTGCACTAGATAACAAGATCCTAGGCGCCACTTGGTAGCACAGCCCTCCAATACCCGGGAGAGGGTATAAGTCCTATTACTTTCCCTCCTACATACTATCCTACTAAGTAATGCTTAGGGGGCTATAAGCAGAGACCAGTAGCCTGCAGAAAACACTTAATTTATCTCACTTCTTGCCTTATATTTATTTTTCTTACGCCGCCGCCCTTCAACTAGTTTAAAAGCGGTAATACCAGCAGCGAAGACTCCAAAGGGTATATATAACATAAGGAGTAATAGAAGTATTTATAGCAGGCCATTCTCAAGCTATTGAAATTCGTTTAGGGTAGGAATTATAGGTATTATATTTATTAGCGTTGTAAGTATGTAAAGGATAGTAAGGAGATTGAAAGGAGTAAAGAGAGGCTTTAAGCTAGTCAACTGTCTTACAGTATTACTTAACACTTATAGCGGAAAGACAGTATAACGCAGGAGATAATCGATATCTGGCTTGATGTAGTGTATATATAAGCTGTAGAAGAAGATAGAAACGGTTAAATGCAAGGATAGCAGGTGTTATTAGGTTCATGTTAAGATCTGCAGTATATACCAATGGTTCCAGTCTGCAGCGGGACAGCAGTATATTAAAGGCAAACCACTACTTGTTCATATTATCCTCAACTGCTGGTTTGCAATATACTACTAACGCCTCTTTCTCAAACTGTTAATCCAATTACTGCCTTCTAAGAAAAAGGTATCCTCAAAGGATATCTTCTCTTGGTTTGGAGTTAGTATAAAGCCTAGTAACTCCGTATTAGCCTTAATCTTTCAGTGCATTAGCTTCTGCCTTATTATCCGCCCAAAGTTTTTGGATCTAAAACTAGTAAAAAGCGTAGCAGATATACTCTTTAATCTAAATTACTACCTCGAGATACTCTTTAGAATTAAACTAGATATTTTTAGTCTTTTAATAATGGCAAGCTATAATCTTCTTAATCTACCTAACTTCCCCTTAGACTTATTCCGTTACCCAGCAGCGTAGATGCAGCTTTTATCCCCAAAGAAGTAGAAAATAAAGGGCCTAGCATCTCTCCAGTAGAACTATAAGAAAGGTATAAGACTTTGTCGCAAAGTAACTCGATAACAACTAACAAAAGGACCAAAAAAGAGAGAAAGAAGAGAGCTGTTATTAAAGAGCTGCTCTTGCTAACTCTAAATCAGGCAAATCTCATCCTAGACTACCGTAAGCAATAGGGTAAGAAGGCTACCTATAAGAAAAAGAAATGCAAGGCCTATTTAGGCCCGTGTACGTATATTGCAGATCCTAGTAGATCTGGTGGTAAGAATAAGATGAAGGGGCAGCATTTTGTACCTCCTTGTATGCAGAATCCACCCTGCAAAATCACTATTAAGCTACCTTTTATTACCAAGGACATTCCGCTAACACCCACCCCGCCAGGCAATCACACTAACGATATTACCTGCACTTAGCAATTTAAAGATAGCTAAAAGCTTTGCAGAGCTTTAGACTAAGAGTACAAATAAGATAGAAGAAAGACAACTACTAGCAAATAGTTAAGAAAGTCTTATTTATAGTAATCTAACTAATATTAAAATAGCCCAGAATAAACTCTAAAAAAAAGAAACTAGTGCAGGTAAAGAGTAGGTTTACAAATAAAGACTAAGCTTTACATAAAAGGAAAAGGGGGTGGTTTATTACTAATTATCCTTAATGCTAGGACTTTCCTCTACTATTGTCGTCGCTAACGAGATAGCTCAGTAGCTTATTATTTTGTTAAATCCTCTTCGACTATAGGGACAAAAGTTCTCAGAGTTGTTGTTTAACTATCATATTTTTGGATAAGATGTTCAAGCTAAGGCTAACTTTCTAATTAATTTGCTCCACAAAGCTCAGGATCTGCTTAATTATTTCAGGGGGAGAGATAGGTAGCGGTAGGCTACTTAGATAAGGGTTAATGGGTTAAATGTAATTAATATATAGCGAAATGGTAGACCACCGACTTTGTAAAGAGACAGTATTACCCGCACATAGAAATCTTTCCAGGCAATCGCACACTAGCCAGCAGTACCTAACAAGTAAACTGCTCTAGTTGTAGGCAATAACTTAAAGGCGTTGCGACAAAGCAATGCTACAAGCAACAATAAGCTATAGTAATACATCGGACGAGTAGTTGCAAATCTGGAGTGTAAGAAGGCAATCTATATTGCAAAGGACACTTTTAGCCTTAAGGCCTTCTTTGGGTTGCTGGTTAGAAAGCAAGATCAAGAAGGTTGTGCCTTAGTTAAGTATCCACTCTTACAAGAGTTCGTTGATATCTCTCTTAAGATGGACATTCGAGGATCCTTTGTCCAGAGGAAAAGCATCTATATAAGTGTAGATGTTATCCCGAACACTAGTAGCAAACTTATGAAAGTTAGGGAAGCCCTTCATAGCTTGAACAATAGCATTAAGATTTAGTGTAATATTAAACAAACAAAATTAAATAGTAAGAAGGTTAATAGTTATTACCTGTAGTTTACTTTTATCCTTAGCAGTAGGGTACCGGATTATAATGTAATAACAAGCTGTTCTAGATGAGAAGATAGCAGTAACAGGGAGAAGATAGGGGAAGTTCAAACTAAAAAAGAGGTTGGGGGATAGCAGGTACTTATAATAGACCTGATAGCTAACGAAGAGCATTAAATTGTGGATGATTGCACATATACATACACCTACCCTCTCCTCCTCTCTCGGGAGGCACATCAAGTAATGCATTTACTCGCTTAGATTCTGGGCATACAACTACAGGGTTAGTTTAGAGGAAAGTAGTTAGTACCCTTAAATACGCCAGAAGGAGGATCAGGGGTTAGAACAAAAGCAATTAGCAAGCTTAGCATCCCCTAAATAATCATAGCAACTATACCACGGCAGGGATTGCAGTAGATAGGTGTAAGCTAACAGTATTTAAAGCCTACCAGTTACAATACTTACCCTTTTTCCTTATACCCAGTTCAAGACTTCTTATTGTATACATTCAATTCCTAATAGTAGAACTAGAAACCATAATTTATTTAAGCAGTAATAATAACAGAAATACTCTATCCCTTAGCAATATCAGCAGCACCCACCACATAGACTATTACTACGCATTTACTTACATACATAATTAAAACGAGGCTATTGCATATATGCAGCTAGGTAATAGTAGGATCTTTTCAACTTATGCCCTTCCTTAAGACCATCGCGAATTTCTTTCTATGCTTAGGGACCTCGATTTTCAACCCTTTACAACGGGCTATTATAGATAGCAAGAAGCTAAAATAAGCAATAGTTGTATAGTGTAAGTTTCTAGACGCCCTAAAAAGCCTACTCTAACTCTCTAGATCCGTACAGTTCTACCAGCCCTAAACATAGCTATAGGAATTTCCTTTTGGCATAGGTAGAACTTAATATGCAGCTTAATTTCCAGCGGAAATATTATGCGATTGTGTCAGGGTTAGTACAAATGAGGGTTGCGGATGGAAGCAGATTGGCTGGGCTACAAAAACGATAACTTAATCTCGTCATTACATCCTAGACCAAGAATGGATGTTTAATTCGACGGAACAACGTCAAGCGCGGTTTTTCGCCTTTACTCCATGTGAAAACGATACTTAAGTCGCAGCTATAATACTCTTGCGCCCCTTTCCAGCGTCTTACATCTCAGCCTTCCCTAGCAACCACTCCTGCCATTTATGCAGAGTTACCAACGATTACTGTTAGAGCAACGAGGGTAGTTTTAATTGTGGCAAAGAGCAGATCCGAAGAAAAAAAAAAGCATGCCTAACTTGTAGGAAGAGCAAAATTAAGTGCCTGCATTAAATTAAACTCTGTGCAGGATTCAGCGGGCAAGCTAGTCACCGCAGGTGTATTAGAGTCAGAGGAGGATCTAGCGCTAGAGCAGCACGCCTCTTAGTAGTACACAAATAGATGCCGCCGTATTAATTATGCGACAGGTCATTAGAGGTAAGGGTAGACAGTCGCTAAGATGGGTCTTAGAACGTTTTTGTATTTCTTCTAATAAACATTGTTTTTCTTATAGTTATTATTATTAATCTACTTATGTACACTAAAGCCTTAGGAGCTATCTCTAGGATGGTTAAGAACTTATCTCTTATTTTAACTACCCAGTGTTATCAGCCTTGTAAGATGTAGCTTCCCAGGAAGTCAGTACATAAAAGTGGTTCAGCCCAATATCCGCCGGGTGTAGGGAGGGCTCTATTAGTTAGGTGATAATACAGCACAGTGCATAGGTACAAGTAGATCCAACCATCCCCGCGTAGTCAGGCCCCTAACCTACTGTTAACAGGTACATAAGCATACTGCCTTACCTCCCATTGCAGTAACCCGCTATTAAATCAACACTACACCCACTTCATATCAACCAACCATCTCAACACTATGCCCACACATTATCCTCTCTACTTAACAACTAAATCGCTAGTTACAAACTTACTAGACTTTTCTTTAAGCTTAGATGCACTACGTTATACAGTTTACGCTAAAATTCCTTAAACGAAGCAGCAAATGCATTCCAAATCGATCAGGCAGTTCACCAATAAACACAAGAATTCGGCTGCTAAGCTACTAGTAATAGTCTTAGTTAGCATAGATAGTTTAAGTAACCAATTGCAAGCAATAGTATTACAGGCAAAGGTTACCTAAGCTTAAGCCAAAGCAAGCAAGACGCTAGCTTCACCAATTGCATAGGTATCCAACAGCTAACACACAGAGGATGTAATTATAACCAATACTCCACCACACTCATCCAATAATCAGACCAACAACACCATAGCCAATAGCAAAGTCTATATACTAACCACTCCAAGCCTAGCCAAACAAGGCGCAGGGGTTAACCCAAATGCAAGATCCTAGAGCAGATTATTAACTAGGAGCTGCTCAGTTGTAACTCAATCATCGGCTTTCTCTACAGCTGCAGATACATCACTAGCTAGTTCTATTAGAATACATTTTACATAGCCAGATAGCTCTAGTAAGGCTTGTAATAAGGATCAAGCCATGTTAGACGTTAATAACGCAGGAGAGAAAGCGTAGGTACAGTAATTCTCTTCTGGAGGCCTTGATACCAAATCCTTATTAAATTAGGACTCTGTAACTAATAATAGAGCTAGATCTCCTAATACATAGGATCTTACGGTTATTAGATAGGAATCTATAGTCAGCAATAAGATAAGCCCTCCTAATTATTAAAGTCCTACGGGAGATAGTAACGCCAACGCAAAGTCTAATGCAGGTAATAATTTGACCTACATGCTAGACTTAGCTATAGAGATACTCTCCGCTAGCGAAGAAACTGGGTCCAAAACAAGCAAACCACCAACAAGACAGGATAATAAGCAGACCAACCCTTACCCAGCTAGAAGCCCAGCTTAACTCCCTACCTACAATAGACCCACTTTAATTAAGGATACAGAAGATACATTAGCAGAAGATACACTTATAGCAGACAACTACCTACATACTGTGCACAGCAGTAGTGCATACATTCAGGCTACCTCCTATATGCAGCCAACTTAGTTACGGCCTTAGGTTACTACGGTTACGGTAGAAGTCGGCCAGCTAGACCACCAGCCAGATAATTAATCAGACCACCAGCTAGATAGCCAGCCAGACCACCAGCTAGACCACCAGCCAGACCACCAGCTAGACAATCAGCTAGACAGCCAGCCAGATAATCAGCCAGACCACCAGCCAGATGATCAGCTAGACAGCCAGCCAGATAATCAGCCAGACCACCAGCCAGATAATCAGCCAGACCACAAGCCACATGATCAGCTAGACAGCCAGCTAGACAGCTAGCCAGACACTCTATACAGAGAATTCATTATTAATTCCCCAAACATCCCTGTTTTAGAGCAAGATCAGTTAGGCGTGGAAATGCCTAAGACACTAGCAAGGCTTACATTATTATCTAGTTATAGGAATAAGGCAAGACTACCTTAGATACTACAACAGGTCTTAGAGATAGATATAAAGGAAAGTCTTCTACCACATGGCGATCTAGATGTAAAATACAATAAATTCGCAAGACGAGACGATAGCAGCGTTTATATCTATCGGGACGACCTAGAAGATAGACGGGAGCTTAAATGGCTAGATTTTGAAAATCCAGAACGTCCTATGACAGCAAAGGAAGCATCCCAAGCCCTAGCAGATTTCCTTACAGATCCCAGTTCCAGCGCCTTGTACTACTGTAGACTCACGGAATCTAAGCTCTGGGCTTAGTATGCTCTATATCCTGGTCGACTGCTTGCCAACGTCAAGGGTCTCACGCATATAAACGAGATCTATACCCATCTAGGAAAGAAGAATTTAGGCATAGCAATGCATAACGAGGACAACAAACTCAGGTCTGTCAACGTTGCATTTGTAGGAATAAAGCTTTTCCTTCTGGTTAACGAGGAGGATACTAAGAAATTCGAGGACTGGGTCCGCGCAAACTACAAATGTAAGCCGTACCCGCAATTCGTCCGCCACCTAAATATCTTCTTCAACCCATTGCAGCTCCAGGCAGCTAGGATCCAATTCAAAATCCTTATCCAATGCGCAGGAGACCTAATTAAAACACAGCGAGGACAATATCACCAAGTTCTCAACATCCAAGATTCCCTGGCTATATCCATTAACTATCTCCGCCATTGTAAGACACCAAACTTTATAGATCCCCATGATCCGCTTGAAGTTTGCGATGAGTGTAGCCTTAAAGGGCTTTTTGGGAGGAATGGCTTCTACGTAAAGTAGGTAGACTTAGATGTTGCAAAACCGGGGTCGCACCGAACAACACTCAGCGGCAGAGGCTATAAGAGAAAGGCCAGAGAACCCCTGGATGCAGCGTCGAGGAATACACGAGCTTACGTAGAAGCTTCTAACACATTTACCGAGACACAAACGATCATCCGGAAAGAAAACCCGTCATTCACTATTCCAGCTCATCCAAGTTTAAATAAACAACACGTCTTAAGGATAGCAGCCGCGATTTCTAGCCCGTCTGCCATTACCCAGTTTACGGAGCTAGTCGCGGCGTGGAGAAACCGCAATGAGCAAAAGCTCATCACAGATACTGGGGATAATGGATTACGACAATGTGCAGCATACTTAAAGAACGCTAGTTCAAAGTCACTATTGGGCAAATTCCAACTACGTTACGCCAGAGTCGTCATCGCACGACAGATTAAAGACAATAAAAGCGCACGGTCCCAGATGCAGCTCAGTAAAAAGGCAAAAGCTCAGCTTGCCAAGCAACTGGGCTTAACTGCCGCCGATCTATCACAGAGCTTGGATAAAGGAAGGATGGGGAGCAGGGTTTGCGGCGACTTTCCTGGTATGCTAGCGTTCATTCCTCTTAGCGCAACCCCCCCCTTCAATATTTTGAAACAGGAGTAGAAAAACCTTAATCCCCCTCAGCTCAAGGCATTGCGTCGCCTTCTTGTTAATTGTAAAAGCTTTACGGAATTGTGTCGGGCCGGAGAGATGCTTCAAGACATTATATCACGCGGATCAGAGCTCATTTTCTGCTGGGAGGAGCACGGATATCAATTTTCTGACAGCTGCTATCTTGCAAGGACTGTAGAGAGGGTGGCTAACTAATAAGCCGACGAATCTGCTTATTTATCAGCAATACTTATTCAGGCTAGTCAACTACCCTATACTCCATTTCTTTTGTTTATACTCTTTTCCTCTCGGTACAAAGACAATTCAATAAGGAAATAAAATACTGGTCTTCTTGCCATTGTATGCAACCCTCCAAAACTTCTGCTCCTATTTGCCATTATATCTACTGAGGAGCAGATAAACTCGTGGTTTCAAAGCACAGACACTGCCTAGCCATCCGGGATGTGAAGTTACTGCTTTATCGAATGCAATCTCAATGCCTCCAACTGTAATACAAGTTACTAAGTAAAGTGGTCTCATTAACATAGCTTGTATTCTGCAACAAAAAGATTCCCAAGAGCCGCTAAAAAGTGTAATATTGCGTAACGCAATTTGTTGTATAGGATGACGTCCAATAAAATCCATCAGCTCATCTTCTGATATCCATAGATGGCAGAAATGCACTCGCCGGAGATTGGGCCATTGTAAAGACCTAAGAGCTATCCTTTGCTCGCTAATCTGTCCCCCGGACTCCGTGCCTAGGATAAGCTCTTCGAGATTTAGAAAAGATTGCAGGAAACTCCGTACCTCATCGTGCTTGTCTCCCCGCACCACCAAGTTGCTGACATGTAGAGATACAATACTCTGGTTCCTCACTAATCGCCTCAACCTCTCCGCATCTAAAGCACCTGAGATGCTCAACTCGGTAATCTGGGGGAAATGAGACAAGATTGGCAGTAGTCTGCTTGTTATATCTCCAACCGACGGTTTCCAGAAGGGAATCACGCGGACAACATGACATAGTCGATCGTAATGATTATCTCTGAGCTTCCTCAATCGCCATGTGTATATGTGGGATATTATCAAGCTGGCAAGGCTGGGAAAATTCTCCAAGATCTTTGTCAACACAGACACATCAAGTTCAAAGCTTCGTGCCACCTCGTAGCCGATGAAACGTCTGTAAGCCGTATAAGCCTGCATCTCTCCTCGCTTAGAAAGATCAACGTGGCTTAGCGCCTGCGGATGTGTCTTCCAGGCATTAAGTGACTCAAGTTGCGGCCAGTCACCGTAATAAAGCGTTAGATGTCTGGCTATCAAGGCTAAATTTGAAAAATCGGTTTAAAACTCATAAAGCCGACCCAGACATCCGAGAGTATTAATAGCTTGGAAACGTCGAAAAAGTACAGGTAAAGCAGCATAGGCAAATGCTTTGCTCACTAGTCGAAAGTTCCTTATATCAGGGGTAGCAGTTAAAGCCCAGGCAATCTCAACCACGAGGTCAAGTAGAAGAGTCTCCATAATATGTTAATGCATCTTTTCTTTTAGGGAGATAGCAGGTCTTTTATACCCAGTTCCACCAGGTTTAGAAGGAAACAGGTTCCTTACTTTAGGTTATTATATTGCAAATACGTAAAGCACAAAGCTGGAAACTATCTTCCGGGTGCATACATAATGCCACAAGAGCTTTACGCAACGAGGTCTGCAGCAATATCATACTCTATATACAAAGACGGCACATAAGGACTTATTAATTACTAACAATTAATTATATGCAAGAGCTTAAAAGTAATACATAAGAGATAAAACCTAGAAATAGCTATCGTGTAATCTAGTCTTCAGATAACTCTAAACTATAGTTTCCCATCTAAGGGTCCTAATGTTCTATAAGAAGTATCGTCATCTCTAGAGATCAAGACTGCTCTTCAATCTCCCGAGTAACCACAGCTCCGTACTCTAGTAATACTCTAGCAACTTCTATAAAATCCCTAGCGACAGCATAAAATAAAGGAGGTTAGTATAAAGGTCCGATCAAATAAGGACTAGAACCATACTGGAGAAGAACTTTGACGCACTCCAGATGCCCATGCATTACCGCACGCATCAATGCTGTGCTTCCCTCGCCTGCCTCTACGGGTATGTTGGGGGCATCAATACGTGCAAGGCATGCCTCACACACCCTCGCAGTAATGAGATTACTCTTATTCCCCAGCAACACCTTCAAAATGCCGTAGCCATCGGCCTCAGTCTGATCTGAAACTTCTGCGAGTATGTGTAGAGCGGTATTACCCAACCGATCCGGCTCAAGGGGGTAAGCCCCGTGTTAGAAGAGGTATGTAATGACAATTACCTTGGTGCCGAGAAAGCGATTTAAAGGTGTTCGTAGTAGGAAGTGCAAGTTTCGGTCACCCATTTGCCACGGCATAACTCGATTGAGGCTAGCCCTGGGATTAGATGAGAGAGAATGTGCCATCTTGACTCCTTGAAGGCATGCCTGGTAGATAACCCAGGAGTCGGATGCGGGAATAAAGAATCCAAGAGTTGACAACTCGCGAGCCCGAGTGACATCTCCGGCTAACACCGCATAAACCAGGTCATCTGTAGGGTTACGGATGCCGTTGCTTCCACTATAGAAAATCAGAGGTATTTTGTCGTCAGAAGCATCAGATAAAGAGTTGCTCTCAAGAATTAAAGGGGTTGACATGTTGGGATAGATTCGATCAAAGAGTAGCTTGAGTTGCAAGCTCAGCAGCAACCACGTCCGGGAACTCACCTTCTCTTTTAAACCTATATAACATAGCTATATCAGTTTCCTATAAAGCATTTCTGTATATTGTAGCTTAAAGCTACTAGCGTGAAATTGGGAGGGTGTCATATATTCGAGAGTGGGTGTGCACTATTCTTAGGCCTGCCTATTCCAGAGTTGCTGAGCTAAAAATAAAGTAACTTGTGCTTTTAAAAACGGGCCATCCTCCCAATAACTAACTGATCGCTATTAAACCATTGCATTCACTTCAACCAGCAGCAAACCTATTAAGATGTTTGTTAAACTCCTCAAGTTCACCATCCGTGGTACACTTTTCCTATTGCAGGTAGCACTCATGCTAGCTGTTTTTTTCGGTATCCAGATCGCATTTATCTATCTTACTTAGTTCATTCACCACAAGCTTTCGCCATCGCTTCCTGAGGAAGAGAAGTCTCAGGCCCGAGAAGTTTTTACATCTCTCGTTCTCCATACGCTGTTCTTCATTGTCATCCCGTGGGGCCTAATTCCCTACTACAGCATTAGGGAAGATATGTATCCTTCCCTACGGGCTCTCATCTCTTGTTCTTGTGGCCTTCTTACAGAAACGTTAACCGTTATTGCTATCTACGTAGGGTCAGTGTCATGGGGGTGGTCAGTACTGTTCGACGCTAGCGGACAGGTCGACCTCGCAAGACACTGCCGAGCCATTTCGATTTTCCTTGGCGTGATATGGGTGTTGGGATGGTGCAGCTTTCTTGTTTTTCTTTCTGTTGCTACAGAACTTGGTGTCCCCCCCTTGATTCGACGGATGTTAATAGATATGAAGAAGTTCATAGCTATCTGCATCACTGCATCTCTTAGCAACTGCAAAACACTACTTGATGAGAAGAATACCATGGTAGAGAATGTATAAAATACTTATAGCTTTATATATTTTTAAAGTTTCTTCTTTTAAAAGACTTTTACCTTAGGCTATTATACTATTAAAGTAAGATTATCTTATAAGC